>BQNB010105924.1:0-23500 GCA_026074375.1 Tanacetum coccineum | reverse complement strand
GACAAAGAATTTTCCATACCTTGAACCTCTTGTGCATCAACATGTTGGAATTCTCTCTCAGGTGTAAATCCAGGTGGGAAAGAAATACTTGAGTCCAAACCAGAATTTGTCTCGCCTTTGTCACGTTTATTAAGAAGATTGTAAAGGTTAAATGGATCGCTAGAATTCTCCTTCTCGTTGGGTGACACATTCTTAGTATGTTCATGCCCCAAAGAATCAGCCTTATCATCAAAAACTGTATCAGACACACCTTCAATATCACTTCAAAACGACAGTGGATTAGTCGGCTAATGTGTATATTGATAATTTCAGTTGACCATGATTCTTAGTTGAAAATTTCATTTTGTTTCCGGTTGCAGTTGTGATGGAGCTTTTTTTTGACAATGGCTATTTACGAATTACAAGGTAAATCACTCATTCACTCTTACTTGAATTTATTTGGGATTTAGAAGAATCATATGGAAAGTTATTCTCAACTAGATTTCATTGAGATAATAATGTCAAAGATGTATGATAGATCAATTTTGTACTAAATCATTCGCTAACTCAATGTAGTTTGTGTGCATTTGTACTCAAAATTTTAATTGCTGGATTTAATAATATTGATAGTTAATGTGGATTCCGGTCATGAGTGGTTTACATTATTGGTTGCTAAGTATTCAAGTTCATGTTTAGAAGTCTTTGAAGGTCCTGAACGGATAGTATATATCTCTTAAAGACAAAAGTATTACATGTCTTTGAAACTCCTCTTAAGACCCCGTGAATTAATTGTCATTTTTTATGTTGTTAGATTATTTTACTCTTTTCCAAAGTGATGTATTCTCAGATTAAGATACCATAAAAATTATATATCTTTTATAGCGTTTTAATAATTTATATGTATCGTAAGTTAGCATTGAAATTTTCTATTCACGGGGCTAACATGTAATTTATTTACGTAATACCACAAATCGATCTCTTTTAAAAACACTGTCACGATTTCTTAAGGCCCCGTGAATTTCATGGGTCAATAAACTAGTATTAAAGTAAGTTCCAACTGTTTTCCATAGAAAAAATATTTTATAACATCTCTACACTATATAATAGAGGAGACCATGACACATCATCATCACCTCATCGTCCAGTCAATGATGACTTATCGATGACATGACATGCATCATATATATAACTTCTGAAAATACAACCATTTGATAACAATCGAATTTGAAAACAAAATGATAATCGAATTTGAAAACAAAATCATCACATAAATCTAAAAGATAAATACAACCATAATTTGAAACAAAATGATAATCGAATTTGAAAACAAAATCATCACATAAATCTAAAACATAAATACAACCATTTGATAACAATCGAATTTGAAAACAAAATGATAATCGAATTTGAAAACAAAATCATCATATAAATCTAAAAGATAATGCTGTAACAAACTTTCAATTTCCTAAAATTCTAGATAATACTTATCAACTCAAATCAAAGTTCTATAAAAACAATCAATACAATTATAGGACGTACAACATTGTTCCAAACTTAAGAGTGCACGGTATCATCACGCCATACCTGGCCTTATGCCTTGCTGGCACCGGCGTTAATGGCATTATGATACCGGGGTGGGATGTTGGCCAACGACGTTGGCCTCAGAGTTTAAGCCACCAACGCGCGTTGGTGAGTTTTTTAATTTTTTTTTCAAAACACCCCCTCAACGTCTTTAAACGGCTATTTTTTCAATTTTTTTTTAAATACCCACCCTATATATATTACACCTCAACTTAACCATTTTACACACACAAAACATAAACACTCTCTACACAAAATGAATCCATTTTTTGCAATGAATCCAAATGACGACGGGTCGACGATGAAGAACGACAACCGGACTCTTTTGAATTCGATGACGAAACTGACGTTTACTTTCTTCAACAAGCGTAAGAGTATGATGAAACCGACGTTTAAGTTCTTTACAGTCCGACCGATGCTACGGGTCGAATGAGTCTTAGTGTTATTATGAAATGCACATCCGTCATACTCCAATTGGCATACGGCAACACACCCGATGCGTTTGATGAATATTTGCAAATGAGTGAGCATACTGCACGTGATTGTCTATTACATTTTAATAAGTGTATTATTGATTTATACATGTCGAAGTATTTAAGAAAGCCAATGTTGGAAGATGTTGAAAAAATATATGATCAACATGTTACGCGTCATGGTTTTCCAGGAATGATTGGAAGCATTGATTGTATGCACTGGGAATGGAGAAATTGTCCAGTATCATGGCAGGGATAATACGGTAGGGGGATAAAAAATACCCAACTATAATGCTTGAAGTTGTTGCTTCGCATGATTTGTGGATTTGGCATGCGTTTTTTGGGGTAGCCGGTGCAAATAACGATATTAATGTTTTAGATAATTCTCCGTTATTTGATGATCTTCTTGATGACAAAGCCCCTGTAGCTCCGTTTGTGGTAAATGGTGTCGGGTATGAAAAGGGGTATTACTTAGCCGACGAAATTTACCCACAGTGGGAAACTTTCGTCAAATCATTCACGGTCGCAAATGACGCTAAGCATAGTTACTTTAAAAAGCGTCAAGAAAGTGTACGAAAGGATGTCGAACGTGCTTTTGGTGTTCTCCAAGGACGTTGGGGGAATAATACAACAACCGGCACGTCAATACCATGTCAACAACATACGTAGAATCATGTATTCTTGCATCATATTGTATAACATGATTTTAGAAGACCAAAAAAGGCGGTTACTGACTGAAACGATGTGTATTCTAATACGTCAAAAAATATGCAACGTACATGGGTTGAAAGATGTGAAGTGCAACATCGAAAAGCAAAAGAATTACGGGACCTAAAAACGCATATTAGTCTTCAACAAAACCTTATGGAGCATAAGACTTTGAGTCGTCGGGGCGTATGGCTTTTTTTTGTGTTTTTTTTCGCATGTTTTTTTTTTCGTATGTTTTTTTAAAGTATTGTAATGTGTAATATTGTTTAATGAATGAAATATTTTAGTTTGTTTAGGGGGTGTTATGAAAAAATAAGGGTGGGTTCTAAAAAGATGGTGTTATAGGGTGTTATGATTAGAGGGGTATTTTGGTGTGTTGGTGTTATGGTGTTAAAGCTGATGTGGCGGTGTTATGGTGTTATGATACCTAACACTCTAATAAATACCAACAGAGACGTTTTGATTCATATTAAGAAAAAACCATCTTTTAGATTTAAACTTATACTTCCCTTGGATTGGATATTTTTAAATGAAAAAAATGAAAGATTGATGCATATCATTTAAACTTGCCTTGTATATCCTCTAAAAGTTTGACTAAATACAATACAAAAGACTAATAGAGATAACGTATTACGTAAAATAAAATTACGTACAAAATATTACGAAAGTAGCCCGCCCGTTGGGCGGGTTAGAGGACTAGTATTTAAGATAAAATGTGGGGTGAGAAGCTTCTAATGGTCCGGTTTTTCGTATAAAACCAAAAATCGCCACGCACATTTGGCTTTTTCAAAAATCAAAGTCGCCACCGTCGGTTTTTAAATTGGTATTTTTTTTGTTTTTCCAGGTTCGATTCGATTTTGTGCTCACTCCTTATATTGAGTTCATCGTATTGATTTTTTAGGTGTTGTTTTTTTGTTTGATTTGATTAATAAAAGAGTCTGAGAATAGTTTTTTTCTTCAAATCTTAGTGTTTTCCACTCATCAGATAAACGATGTTACCTCCTTGTTTGATACTCTCTTCGTTTTAAAATTATTGTCACCCGTCAAAAAACACATAGTTTAAGAAAAACACATTTATTACTGCTTTCTCTTTCTTATTTTCTAGAGCATCAGGTGTCATGGCATGGCAAAGTCATGCCATTTGGGGCCCACCAGTGTCACATCATTTTAACACATCTCAAAATACCTCTCCATCATAACACACCACAACTCATGTCATTTGGGCCCCACCACTCACAATTTTTTCCCATTTTTCCTAACAAACTAAATTCATTTAATTCAAATAAAAATACAAATTACAATACAAAATTAAAAAAACATACAAAATTTAAAAACCAATACGAAAATTAAAAAATCACATCATATTATGAATAAACTAATTACAAGCTTCAACAACATCACGTTCACGATTGATCGCATTACGAGTGCGGCGTGAACTTTCACCTTGCAACTGCTGATCTTGATTAATAACTTGCATAACCAGATCGATGTCATGAATATCATCGAGATCGGACGTATTCGAATAGCTTGAACAATCACTCTTTTTTTTTGCTAAAGTGTTTTGGTAAAGAAGAAGTGTTTGTGAAATTTTTTGTTGAAATGGGGTAATATTTATAGTGATTTAATAAATTGGTTTTAAATTATTTTTTTTAAAATTATAGCCGTTTGCAATGGATATATTCACTTTTACTACTTTCTCTCTCTTCGTCGAGCAGGTAACGAAATCCAAAACGGCGAGATGTTGTGGTGTCGTGGCGAGCAAACGGCGAAGCCGTTTCACTTCCACGTCGGATACGACGAGCTCCACCGCCACCACACCCATTGGTCTTAAATGACAGTTTTACGCTTAGCTTATTAATTAAAGTCTTCTTTAAAGTTTGTATTAATAATTTGAAACAAGTGTAATACTCCGTATAATAAACTTGATCAAACTTCCTTATCTATCTTTTATATAATAAAAAAATTACCTCATTTCGGAGTTTTCTATCAAATTAAATTTTATGAAAAAAAACATTGGACCAATCAAAAAGCTTGATTTTGCCACGTAGGCAAAATCGTGCGATCTGATTGGTCAATAAAAAAATAAAAATTGAATCAATTTGGTCAAAATTGAAAAAGTTTGATAGAGAAATCTGATGGAGAAAAAAACACCTAAAAATATATGTGTCAAATTTGTGAAAACAAAACTTGAAAAAAATATGAGGTAATTAATAAAACTTTAGTGGTTTAATTTTAAATAAATTATATGGAGTTAAGTGTAAATTTATAAATTTACAAATTTTATTATAACTTTAAAAAAAATGAACAAATAACCCCTTAAACTTTATACCCAAAGACTTTATATTTTAAATACAACAAACGTAAACACTTCTTACTTCCAAACAAAGATTTAACATTATCTAATCACATCCCAAATCTACCCGAAGACTTTTTGGTGAATTTTTCATTATCGGCCTGAAATCATGTTGTACAACTTAAATAAAGAAAAATGGTTTTCTAGCTATTCATTGATGGGTTCAGAAGAATTGCATTTTCTTTTCTTTTGGCTTAATTCGTACTAAAATTATAACAATTTAATTTCTGAAAAAGTCTTTATTTCATTGACATGTGTATGCCTATAAATCATATACAACAATCTTGGGCTACTTTATTTCTTTTGGTTTAATACACACTCATGCCGCTATAATCATAAAACATATACAATGTCAACTGCATAGCAACAGTAAGAATACCAGCCTTCCAAAGTGAAAGTCAATGGTTCGAATATAACGAGGAGAAAATTAATCCCCTTGTGGCCTTCGGGGTTCACTTAAGCGGACTCCGGGCTACTTAAAAGGGTAGTTTCGCTAGGATTAGTTGGCTCACAGTGTCGAGTCAGAAAACATGTAAATTAAAAGAAAAAAATTACTAATTATCTTCAAGTTCATATACTACGTAATATATAAAAGATTTAATGAATCCATTCTCTTCATATGATTTCGATAATACTTTATAACATAACTTATAAAACAGAAAAAAATAAAAATTATACATATATTTTAAAAAACATGTTAAAAAGAAACGTGGACTTAATTTGGGACGAAATGAGTAGTAGATATCTTGCTACATCACAAACCGTATGTTTGAAGACCCGAGTTATTTAAAAGCATTCTTTATGACATTGGTCTAAAAATATACTGTACGAGTTTAATGATGGAATTTAGGGCCCGTTTGGTACGCTTGTCTCAACCTTAGGCTACATTTATCCGTCACACCAAAAAACACATCATCACCGGACACATCAGCTTTCTCTCTCTTACTTTTTACTCTCACTCACCCTCACACTACACTATTATCAATCACAATACCTCTCACCATTATATCCATTTTTTTTATTAAAAACTAAAACTTTTATTCAAAATAAAAATACAACATACATAAAATAAAATACGACATACGAAATTAAAAATACAACATACATAATATAAATAACGGAAAAGTAGCCGTTGGAATTTAAAATTTGAAAATATAAATACTGAATTTAAAATAACAATACTTTATTTAAAACATTACATTTAAAACAACAAAATTAAAATAGTTCCTAGTTTATTAATCTGACTCGTAATCTGAATCATATCTCACGACCCCAAATTCCAAAAAGAATTCATGATCATCAGCTTGTTTTTGTCTAATTTTCTCCTCCCGTGCTTTTTCATCAATTGTTTGTTCTTCTAGTGTTTCTCTTAATGCTTCTTCATCTAGATGTAGTTGATGTAACTCTTTCTCAATATGATATACATCACCAATCTCATGGATATGTGATGACGAACCACCTATATGGGTTTGTGAGCGGTAGTTGTATTTTTCTTTTAGCCAAACTAACTTCGCATTCATAAGTTTTTCTATTTTTGCCGCCTTTACATACATAGAAAGATTCAACTCGTAATCTTTATCAGAACCTTCTCTTAAGAAAGTGTCGATCAAAGCACGACTCTCTTGTGGAATGTGATTACATTTCTCGTATGCTTTTCTAAGATCGTCTTTAGCTGTGATGCATTATCAAATTGCAAGGCTAAATCCAGAATCGCTTTCTGATGAACCATATCTTCGTCAATTTGTTTTTGAACCAAAGCTTGGATTTCATCGTCGCTATGTGAAACCGAACAAGCCATTTAGAAAAGTTGATAAAAATGTATATAAAAATTATGTATAAAATGATATAATAGAATGGGTATTTATAGGTAAATAAAATGAGAGGGTAATTTTTTTTATAATTGTTACCGTTTGGGTGGCCCCACATCTTTCACATAGCCCGAAAAGCAACACCCTCACCATTATCTTCATTTTCGCAATATGGTCACGCGTGACCTTTGTCACTATTATTGGGCCTCACGCGTGAGGCAAGCCTCACTCACCCTCACGATTTGGTTCCTCACGACCAATAAATCCAGCCTTAGAATTGAGGTTTGGCATTATAATGTATGTTTGGAGTGAATCTGGGTTAAGATGGGTCCACTTCAAAACCAAATATCAAGGCATCTACAAATGTTGGGTAAGATAGTGGAGTTTGCAGAATTTAATGTATCTTTCTAAAATAATATGAGGTGGGCTCTATATATTCATTCATTTTTTTTTACTTTACATATGTAATCATTTAACAGTTTTTATATTATATTTAAAATTTTTTATTGTCTGTCTTCATTTAATTTAAATCCAAATCTAAATCCTACTCCAAATTGTTTTGGCACAAGTATTCATACAATTATCACATGATAGTTAAGTACAATATATTTTAAGCTTAAACCACGTTTGGAAATCAATAATATTGGTTGGTTACTAGTTTACTCCTATTGTCATCATACTTTCACATACATTATCAGTTTAGTGTTTGACGACGTGTTTTTCATAGTTATGACGATACCATTGAGAATTTGTTTGTTCTCGTTAGATATCTCACTAGATGTATCTTCAATATTTGTGTACAAGCCACGATCACCGACTCGTTCTATGAATATATCTATTTTTAGTCCAAGCTTACTTTTATGATACGATATTTGACCCACCAACTAAAATTATTTTCAAAAAATGATCTTACGTTGCAATGAACAATTATTGACAGAGTTAAATTCATCATCGAGTAATTTGAATAGTGTAATACCGGTTATGTACATGAACCATCCTTTGTTCATGGTGCTCTTAAAAGAAGCTGAAAAGGAGTTCGGTTTTTGTCATAATGGTCCGATTAATATTCCATGCCAGGTTCAAGAATTTCGTAATGTTCAAGGCATGATAGATAAAGATCGTCATCATCATCATATTTGTTGCTTCACAGATTGATTGATTATGGTTCAAGTCTTGATGATCTTTATTGTTTATTTCGCGGTTATGTAACAGATATTGATCATGGGTGTGATGATACCAATAATATATTTGTTAGGGAGTTGGTTTGTAATTTGTAAATGTATGTACTTTGACGAAAAAGGAAAGATCAAAGATTCAAATGTAACATTATATGTATTTGTGTGAATAAATATAATAACTACAGTACTTGTTAATATTTGGTTTTGATATTATAAATGTGAAGGAATGAAACAAATTGCTAGATGAATTACTTTTTTTTTCTTTCCAAAATTGAAATTGTATTAATGTAGATCTAAATAATATCTAAAATGGAAGGAATGAAACAAATTGCTAGATGGGTTGCTTGTTTTACCAATACTTTTCAAATAATACCCAGCTTTTGGGGTAAGAAACTGAACTAGTCAAGAAGGATTAGGAAACCTGAGCAGAAAGCAATAAGCTTTATCAATAGTTTAATTAGTGTAGGAGGGGGGTGTGGGGAGGGGGAATGAGATTATTTATCAATTATAAGAAGTTTTGATGAACATTGACAAGACATGGGGTGGAAATCGATAAGGTATCTGAAAATTTAAAAAGGAAATTTCCAATGCATTTACGGTAGGTTTTGTATTCAAAGGTACATTTTTAAAAATATATTCATATCGCCACATTGTATAGCATTGTGTCATTGTTTGAATCGTAATTCTTTATGCGCATTTTTTAAATTTTTTTGATTATTCTACATACGATTGATATTTTGTGGGTAACGAATCACGTATTTTTTATTTTTATTTTTTTGAGAAATCCAATCAGTATTTTGGGAATTCGCTAAACAAATATCCAAATTTAAAAGATGTGCATGAAAATAATCGGGATTCAAACAATGGGCACACAAGCTAACATACAGTAACAATTATAATACATTTTTAAATAATTAGCCCTAATTAAAGTTGCATGCAAATTTTTACAGTTTTGAAAGTACAAATGTAGCTTTTGTTGTGAATTTTGGTATGAAATTATCGTTCTTCCACAAAAGATGGATGAAACTTTGAAAGTTAAGACACACTAATAATAGCTGGAAACAATAATCGTAAACCAAAATTTTCAACAAAAATCACACCTACACTTGGAATATTAAAGCCATATATTTTTGCAAATAATCGAATATTTAAAAAGGTTTCACCTAAAATCCCCATAAAATTGGAAGGAAAGTTATGGCTAAAGGTAAGGAGAATTGATTGTGATTCATAATTATCCAATCATGAAATAGCCGACTTATTAGAATGTTTAAAATAAAGTCGTAAGGAGTATGTAAGAACTCTAAATCAAGATCAATACAGAAAAAGAATTAAAAAAAAAAACTCCACAAGACAAAGCGTGCGAAAAGAGCACGACATCCATGTCTACAAGTTGTTTGTGTTGGCAAGTTAAAATAGGGCTCATATTATATCGAGTATTGTCGAGAAGCATCATGAAAATGATCGCACATGGTTGAAGCATCTTTTTATACGAGGTAAAAGAATAATTGTAGTAGCACTAAAATCTTTCTTGAAAACTTTTACTAATATCTTTATGGATTCAGATCTATTAAAATTCATATCAATTTTAAAGGTAAAAGGTATGTTTGGCGAAATGGACTGGGGCTGGAGCTGGGGCTGAGGCTGGGGCTGGAGCTGGAACTGGAGCTGGAGCTGAGAGCTAGGATTAATAATACGCCGAAATTGAAATTTGTAATTTTTGTAACGTGTATAAGTGTCAAATGGGAAGAGGCTGGGGCTTATTATTGCAAAATACTGAAAAAGGACATAAATTAAATGAGTTTTCTGTATATGTTAGATATTTAATGTGGTAAAAACGTAATAATATTCATAAGCCCTGGGCTAAAGTTTTTAGCCCCTTTTATGGGGCTGGGCTTATAGAGGCTTATGACTTTATAAGCCCGCGTGACAAACGAGGCTTATTTTATAAGCCGACTTATTTTAAAAGCCCAAGCCCCAATAAGCCCCTATAAGCCCCTCCCCAAACACACCCAAAGTTTTCTTACAAAAATCAAAGTTATAAATAGCGTGAGGCGTGGCGTGGCGGCATGATCAAGCCTCACGTCTTTGCGAGTCATGGCGTTTTTAAGGCGTGACTTAAAGCGGCAAAAAATATGAAAATATTTACTCCCTCCGTCCCTAAATAAGTGTCCACTTTTGACTTTCGAAGTCATTTTTTAGCAAATTTGACCTTAACTATTTCTTGTTGTGTTATATAATAGTTGATGCAAAATATATGAATGGATTGAGTTTTAAATATATTTTTCCATTGATAATAATTTTCGTATTAAGTATTAGTATAACACGAAAGAAAATAATTTAAGGTCACAAGTTGATGGAACAAGACTTAAAAAGTCAATAGTGGACACTTATTTAGGGACGGAGGGAGTATAAATTTATATATTTATATCATATTACAAATATATTGAGTTTACAAAAAGTGTCATACATAGGGAATAAAGTCAAGAAACTATGTTTACACGTAATCTTTTTCATTTCTATATAAAAATACGATTTTTATCAAAATTGAATTCAAAAAGCCTCCACGCATCGCGTTTTATCACGTCTTATCACGTTTTTTCACTCATTATCTTACGTCAAGCCTTAAGCCCAAGCATTGGTCTAATGTGTGGCGTGGAGGTTACTCCTCACGCCTTTGCGAGGCCTTTGCGAGCCTTTTAGAACCATGACAAAAATAAAGTAAATTAGGTATCTCAGTAAATCTACTGTTATGTTAGTAAAAAAACTTTATCAGTAAAATTCATATTAATTTTAGAGGATCTCAATTCTATCTTTATATCTTTGAAATATTTTACTTTCGTGAAAAGAAATTTTATCAAACTTGCTAACCTTTTGAGTTAATCGGTATTCAGTACACATTCAATTTTTATCGACATACTCTAATAATGTACAAACTCGCAAAGGCAAAAGGCAAAAAAAAAACATAATTAACTTGTCACTTTTTCTTTTACTATGTAAATTTTTATTTTATTTTTCTATTTATACATTATATTTTCTAGGATTTCGTCCTATTATATGGTATCATGTGATCTATTTATCCCTCCCCGTTTAACAAGAGTAGTATGATAAACATAATAAGATAATAGTTACCAAATATACATATAGTCCGAATTAAATTATGATATAAACAATAGAAAAATAAAAATAACTAGAGGACACAACAAAAGATGATAATTTAGTTACATTTTCATGCTTTTTGCCCAAGTCGCAAAGAAGCATAAGATAGTGTACAACTACTTATAAAATAAGACGGTATTAATAGTGTTATTTTATGTGTGTAATCTTTTTTATGTATATATTGGTGGGATAAGGGAAAGTGAACATAGTTAATAGTTTTAATTATAATTAAATAATTAAATATTTAATAGATTGTGTGAATATCTATACTACTATATAAAGCATTTATAATGTGGGACCCATTAAAAATTAAGATAAGGAGGTGCAATCTTGACCATCCATCTCATTTTTGGGAATCACATCATAAAGTGACATGTGTCACCTTTTGATTAAAAAATCACATTTATTTTCAAATTGAAATATCTTTTTATCTATTTAATTTTATTTTGATCTAATTTCACCATATTTTTTAAAATTTTATGCTCTTTAATTCAACATCCATTTTGATATATTTTTATAAATTTTTTTTTACATTTTAATGAGTTTATTTTATGTTGATTTATATTTTTTTACAACTTTAATCTTAATTAAATATAAACTTGATACGTTAAAACTATATACTTTCGGAGAAAGTGTTGTCTTTTTACATGCGAGAATATGATGATGTTAATATAGTGTTGCGAGAAAGTTACGGGAAACCCCAACGAACACATACATTTGTGAACGAAATTACTAAGCGGGTAGGAAATCACGTAAAAAGTTGAGTTAGTAAATTTTTTATTGCCGCCGCTATGTGCGGGTAACCAACTAGTTTTTTATAGATTAAGTTTATAAAAATGAATTATCAACGATTTATCTGATTAAATAACTTTCAGTACATTCTTCATCAATCAAATATCATATATACTCACCAAACATTATTTTTATCAGTTAAAATATAAAATTAACAGTTATTTTAAAACATCCTAAATAGCAACGTGAACACTATGCCTGAGCATAATAGACCGCAGACCGGATCGGAACCGAAACACCGTACCGAACATATTTCTGCTCGGTTCTCGGTCCATTATTTTCTTCATATTCTGATTTCGGTCCGGTTCGGTCTTACACAAAACCGGCAATTATGTTTTCTTGACCTGGACCGGATCCAAGACTAAACCGGACCGAACCAACCCGGAATATGAACGACTAGTTGGGTCCGATTCTCAATCCAGTATTTTAGAAAAAATCAGTTTTCGATTTAATCCGATCTTGATCGGTCCGGTTCGAAATTTGCCCAGATATCGTATGAAGCAATAATTGGCTTAATACAACCGCATTCCATAATTCTCGGAAGAAAAACAACCTTTAAATTCATCAAACCCCAACCAACCCAACTAACCACCCAAACACCCCCAATTTTTTCCACACACACTAATCACACCTTCAAAAACACACACTAATCAAAACCCTAATTCGTTAAATTCATTCCCAAAACCCTAATTCCCCAATCAAATCACTCAATTAACCGTTTATAATCGTTAATTAACCTTTAATTTGTAATGAATCGATGATTAATGAAGATAATAATACACTTGATCTGAGTCGATATTTTCAATTTGGAATTACGCTTATTTTAATTGTTATTGGATTGCTTTATTTGGTTAAGAATACAGCTGCTAAGCATTTTGTTGAATACGTTGAGACGAGTGAGAGTGAGAGGATGCCGGGCCTTGCGAGGAGTTGTGATTTGTGTGCGGTGTGTGGGAGTGGTACCACGAAGCATTGTGCGCGGTGTAAAGCTGTTAAATATTGGTATATATATATAATTGCGTAAATTTTGATTATTGTTAGTGTTGATGTAAAGTTAGTTTGGTTAATGGTTAGCGGTAACTGTTTTAGTAGCGTAAAGGCATATGTATATACATTGTTGTTGTATCGTGGTTGTTTAGTTTTGTTGAATTATGGCTTATATAAGCTTATTATGACATAACAAACTTATATAAGCCGAAACGTTTCAAAATAAGCCACAAAAAGTGAGCTTACGAAACATAAGCCCAAAACCAGATAAACCATAAGCCAGCAATATAAGCCAAAACAAACACCCCGGGGGTGTTTGTTTCGGCTTATACAACGGGCTTATGGTTTATGTGGTTTTCGGCTATGTTTCGTAAGCTCACTTTTTGTAGCTTATTTTGAAACTTTTCGGCTTATATAAGTTTATGTGATTATACGGCTATGTTAGCAGTTGCTGTTTGTTTTATAATCGCGTTTGGTAACCTAGTTGTATATGTAATTAGTAACAGTTAAATGCTTCTTTTAGTAGTGTATATGTATGTATATACATTGTTATTGTTGTATTGTGGTTGTTTAGTTTTGTTGAATTATTGCTAGAACTAATAGATAGTTAGTTTAAGCCTCAATTTTTTGGTTAGTTTAAGCTTATATGTATCTTATGACCTTATTTGTTTTTCGGTTTATACTCCATAAGCCCGAATTTTCCGGCTTATTTTGAAACTTGTGGGCTTAAATATGTTTATTATGATATGATAAATTTGTATAAGGCTATAAGTCTTGAAATAAGCAGGAAAATTGGGGCTTTTGAAATATAAGAGGAAATCAAATAAGCTAATAAGCCCACATAATCTTAAACAAACACTCCCAACCTTATGGCTAATTTGATTTTGGGCTTATGTTTCATAAGCTCACTTTTTGTGGCTCATTTTGAATCTTTTCGGATTATTTAAGGTTCTTACAGTATGTTATATAAGCCGAAACAAAGTTAGTTATGTGATTATACGACTATGTTAGCACTTAGCAGTAGCTATTTGTTTTATAATCGCGTTAGGTAGCGTAGTTGTATATGTAATTATAAAGTGCCATATGACGTAACACGTAAACACTAACGCTAAATGCTTAGTTTAGTAGTGTTTCAAATAGGAGCGTATAAACAAAATTAAACAGCTAAGGTTGTAAACCTTGTTTAGGTTATCCGGGGAGGGTGAGTCTTTGACTCACATGTACACTGCCTAACCCCATTTGTATACCTAGCAAGGATTTGAACTAGATATCTTGTGAGGAGGTTAGGTGCCTTACCACTAGGCCATTTGCTCGATAGTATAGCTTAAAAGTTAAATGCCGAGACATCGTAATATATTCAATACTTAGTTATAGTATTCGGCTATACTCGAATGAATTTTGTAACTGATATATTGAATCTAGCAAAAAGTTGATGGGATACATTATGATGAAAAGTTTGTTAGGTGATTTTATGTATGTCATAGCTAAAAAGTTAAATGCTTGATTGATATGACATGTTCAAATACTTAGTTTTAGAGTTCCAATTTTTAAATATAATATACAAAATATTTCTACTTAAGTCTATAATACAAGTAAATGCTTAAACATGAAATAAGTCCCCTATATATTGATACTATTTAAACGTTAAATAAGTTACTTGCATATTCCTAACGAGTAGCGAATTACTAATAACAAAAGTAACTAAGTAAGATATTGAGAGTTTAAGATAGACATAACAAAAAACTATAAGCAGTTATCTTTCTCTATATCTTTAGTTAAGTAGTCATCAACTAATAGTCAAAGTGGTTGATGTAGGGTTTCAGTATTTATAAACAATGTTCTTCCATAATAATGGCTGATGTAGGGTTTCGGTATTTATGACCGTTGCATCAATAATTGAGGACAAAATGGGTTAAAAGGCCCTATGGGCTTTTTGAAAAAAAGGCCCAAGTATATTTGTTGAAATTTATAGCTAAAAGGCCCAAATCCTAATTGCGCCCGTTGCGTCCGTTGCGAGCATCACACCGCAACGACTTGATGCGCTCGCAATAGGTCGCATCCTGGAACAACCTCGCATCAAGTTTCCTGTTGCGTTTTTTCCATCGCATCACTCTGATGCGTGATGCGAGCGCAACGATGCGCACAATTTTAAACCAAGGGCTATACTCGAATGAATTTTGCAACTGATATATTGAATCTAGCAAAAAGTTGATATAGCTAAAAAGTTAAATGCTTGATTGATATGACATGTTCAAATACTTAGTTTTAGAGTTCCATCTTGACTCAGAGCAAGTTTTTGCAACTGATATAGATTTGAATTTAGTGAAAATTTGATGGGATAAAGTTTAGCATACCACTTGTATAAGTGTATTTATGTTTTTATATATTTATTTGAATTTTAGTTAGTTCTGCTGAATTGGTTGTTAGATTAACAGATGGTTAGTTTAGTTAGTTAGGTGATTATATATGTATGCTGTGAATTTATTTGCTTGATAGTTATAGCTAAACAGATAAGGTTGGTTTTCCCTGTTCAGTTTACCCGGGGAGGGTGAGTCTTTGGCTCACAGGTAAGCGGCCTAACCTAGGTATCCACGTGGCCACCCCCAAATGTATACCCAACGAGGTTAGCTGCCTTACCAACAGGGGTGGACGCAGAACAGTAAGTCAACGGGTGCACAAAATTTTTTACAAGTATAAAGGGTTTTTATGGTAAATAAACATTTTTTTGTTCCACATATTAGTGGATTAAGTAATATTTAAGTGACACAAATTTTTGAGACCGGGTTCATTTTGGAGAAATCAGGATTTTTTACGAAAATTTTCACTACGCGACAAACATCTATCGGGTTCCCGTGAATCCCCAGGAACCCCCTTAGGTCCGCCCCTGCTTACCAATAGGTCATTAGCTTGATAGCTATAGCTGGAAAGTAAAATGCCGAAATGATAATATATATTTAAATACCTATTTTCAAAGTTCAGCTTGACCCGAGCAAGTTTTTGGAATGTGGATGGATTGATATGATGAGATTATGATACTTCATTTAGTTTGTGACCTCAAAACATTAGTTGTGGATTCTTGTGGGTTACGGTAGGACAATGGTCATAGAACATTAGAATGAGGGTAGCTGAATGCAAATTCTGTTAGTTTTTTTGGAATGAGAATGAAATTTACCAGTGAACACTAAGTCTAGAAGGATATAATCCAATTAATCTTTTATGCCTTTCTGTTAGTTTTGCGTCCATGTATGAAGTTACAGAATTGTCTTAGAACTCGCCTCAACAAATTTGTTAGAAGTTTGAGTTTTTCGTTGGGTGAGGCCTACATCAATGGTCCAGATGCATGTCTGATAAAAAAGCTTGAAATTTTTGACAAGCTGTTTTGTTTCCTGTTGTGGGTACAAAATCAACTCACTAGTTGTTGATAATGGTGTATTTTAGGATTAGCTGTAGATAATAGATAATACGAGTTAGCGATCAAAAATCACTTAGGCTACTTTCTATGAGATTGATTGTGATCTCCATGAGCGATGCAATATTCAACTCCTAAAGATATCGCCTTTTTGAGACTTCTTTGGTTATACAATATTCCCTGCTGTGAAAGATATCGGCTTTTTTTTATAAATTATAAGCTTCTATGTAGTCTAGTCCACTTGATTATAATGCTACTCTTTGGTTTCTGAATCCATTAAGGCTTCGGGCCTTTTTTTTTTACTTTGTGTTGTGTTCTTTTTAGTTTTAATATGTTGTATTCTGTCTTTCAGCTCAGCATCATGCCAAAGATCTCATTGGTATGATGGGCATAAGGAAAAGTGTGGGGAATTTCAGTCGTCCAGTAAATCAAGTTTGCAACGAAGGAGAAATTCCGGTTCAATTGCACTAGTTCCTTGTACTGGAAACTCTACCCAGATAAAAAAGGTCAAATTGATGTCTGTGTTTTCTTGTCCAAACTGAACTCACCTTCCAGTCTCTAATATACAGCTGATTACTTTTTTGTTTCAGATCCTTTTTCCGTACGATGAATTTGTGGAGCTTTTCAACTGGAAGCAACGAGGTTTTCCTCCTTGTGGGCTTCTGAATTGTGGAAACAGGTTCATGTTTATGACGCTTGTGGAATCCATCTGTTTATTTTTTGCTACGAGTATCTTGTTCTCTGGTTTTAGGAGTAAAAGTGGTTTTTTGTTTGTTTGACAGCTGCTTCGCCAATGTAGTTTTACAATGTTTAACATACACCCGACCACTTGCTGCTTATTTACTTGAAAAGGGCCACAGGAGGGAATGTAATTGCCTTTTTCTCTCTCTTTTTCTCTCTCTCTCAATACTTTGTCTGTAAACGTCAGACTCTTACTTTTCATGGAACTGGTTTATCAGGCCGGCGAAATTATTGGTGCTTCCTGTGTGAACTTCAAGCCCATATGGAAAGAGCCTGTCGAAGTAACCATGCTTTTTCGCCAATTAACATTTTGTCACGATTGCCTAATATTGGTGGGAACCTTGGCTATGGAAAACAGGAGGATGCGCACGAGTTCATGAGGTATTGCTTCATATCTAATTAATTAAATATCATATCTTATATCTTCAACAAGTTTTAAATCTTGTTTATGGAGACATTGATTAGTGATTGCATAACTTTCACACATGACAGGTTTGCTATTGATACTATGCAATCAGTCTGCCTTGATGAATATGGCGGAGAAAAAGCTGTTCATCCTAGCTCTCAGGAGACAACTCTTATTCAACATATATTTGGTGGTCGCCTCCAATCTCAGGTGGATTTATATTAATGTCATTGTTTTTCATTTCTCTTTAGTCTCGTAAGTACTATTTTGTTGTTTCTATGTGTGCTTATCAAGGGCTGTAAAAGGTAGTTCCACTATATAAAGAGCATATAAAGGTTACAAACATAAACTAATTAAATACAATCCCCACATCTAGCACTCATCAAGCTGGTGTGTAGATGTTTGATCATGACTAACTTGCTTATAAGGGATAACCTAAGCCCGTGAAATGGTTTTAGTCAAATTGAAGCATCCCCTGGTATCTTTGTATCACACGTAGAAGGTGAATAGATGACTCACAAGTACCACTTGTACTATCACAAAAAATAAAACTAACAGAAATCTACTATTATAAGTAACTATTAGGTATGGTATGATCATGTGTCTTTAGTGAAAAAAAGATCGAGAATGATATAAAACAAATTTTTTTTACAAAAGAAGAAAAAATATCGGCGGGGTTTGCGGAAGATTAAATTTATGGCTGTTGGCTGAGTGGAACACAATGTTATGGTGGTCTACTTTTGGAGATGAATGTATGGTACATGCCCTCTTCCCTCTTCTCTTGAGAGATATAGGTAACTGAAGTATGTCATGTGTACTAAGAGACTTGCACCGGCTGCAAATAATGGAGGTTTTTTTTTAATTATGTTGGTTACGTCTATGCCTCCCACCCATCTGACAGAATGATATGTTTTGGAATCTCTTTATAATTGAGATGGCTCCTCAACTGCTTAATGTTTTGTTTAAAATATCTGTTTGTTTATGTCAACCATCTTGCAGAAGCTTATAATGCTTTGATCATTGCTTTATCTATGTGATTATGTCAACCATCTTGCAAAGGTTGCTATTTTTGAAGAGTTTGATTATACAGACATTCTGTATTGTTTTGTATGCATAGAAGATCTGATGAACCATCTTAGTGCTAATATGCATTGATTTTGCCTGTCATTGCTAGGGATTGACTCTTGTTTCTGCTTCATTCTTTGTTATTCCATCTGACAACTCATTAATTATTCTGGTTGAGAAGGCCTGCATTTATCTAATGGTATGCTTGTTTGTTATGCTTTCTAGGTGATATGTACGAACTGCAACAATGTTTCAAATCAGTTCGAAAATATGATGGATTTGACTGTTGAAATCCATGGAGATGCTGCATCTCTTGAGGAATGCTTAGACCAATTTACAGTCAAAGAATGGCTTGAGGGGGATAATAAATACAAATGTGATGGGTAATTTCCTATCTTCCCCTAGTTTGTTTTTCGTCAGTTATATATGATATTCAATTGCCATTTATCTGTGTTCCTAGGTATATCATAAGTTTTCTGATAATGTTCTAGAATCATCCAAAGCCAGAATTTTATCAACAATAAATCGTGTTTTTTTACTTTTGCTCATTTTGCTAGAATTGTCAGCTTACTACTGTCTGGACTATTTATGCACAGGTGTAACGACTATGTATTAGCATGGAAGCGGCTAAACATCAACACGGCTCCAAATATTCTCACAATTGCGTTAAAGAGGTTTCAGGTTCGTGCAATCAGTCATCTTACTTCTGTATACAATTTGTCATCTTATTAATTGATGTTTATAATTGTTATTATCTTTCTACTATAACATTATGTTATTAAAATTTTTAATCTTATTGGCGATTCTTGGTATTTTTATTTTGTGTGCAGAGTGGGAGATTTGGGAAACTTAATAAGAGGGTGGCGTTTCCAGAGACTCTAGATCTCAGTCCTTACATGAGTGAAGCCGCAGATGGCAATGATAAGTACATGCTATATGGAGTAGTTGTTCATGTGGACATGCTGAATGCATCATATTTTGGTCATTACATTTGTTACATGAAGGACTTCTCTGGAAATTGGTATCGAATCGATGACTGCAAGGTAGAACATCTTTTTCCATTCCCCTCACTACTCAAACCTACACCCGTGACTCCTTGGTGCAAACCAAATGCTACCCAATAATCACCCAACTTCTATTTAAATTCAATGCAAGCATTCAGTTGGCTTTACACTCGTTTCTAAACTCACAATATCTTGCAGGTGGATAGAGTTGAATTGGATGAAGTGCTCTCGCAGGGAGCCTATATGCTTCTGTATAGTAGGTACGTGTTTCCTCTCACAAAGAGCATGTAAACCGTGTTTTTTGCATATACGGGTTTGTATTTATCACAGTTATATTAGCTGGCTAAACTAATCGACATCTGCATGTTTGTTGTTTCTTTCCAGAGTCTCTGCCAGAAGGTCGTGCTTAAAGCCTATTGTGGAAACTTCTAAAAAAGAGGAGCTTCAAAAATCAAACACGTCTCAAGAAAATACGCTAGTTGTAAGTCAACCTCTCGACTGCACGTTGACTGCTGAGTCAGCTGATACCACTAGCGAATGTGGCATGGATTTGTCACCTGTTTTGACTTCTCCAAAGTCATCTGACAGTGCCATGGACATAGATACGGTAGATACAAAAACAGGTTCTGTTTCAGGGGACGATGAAGTTTGTGACAATGGTGGTGTGGTTCCCATTGAAGAAGCTACTTTGCCTGTTGAAGACAATAATTGTTTTACAGAAACATCTACTCGGGAATATACGGAACCGCCATTGCAGGTGTGCAGTACTGAAAATGATTCCATTCAGAATCATGTCAGTGATAATATTCAGAATGCCTCTAGTTCTAGCAATGGCGAAGATGCTAACGGGATGGATTCTACATATCTTGGATGTAAGCCCGAGAAACCTGAGTCAACCGTGACATCTGCTATTGGCATTAACGATGAATCCAGAAAACCAGTAAAAGCAAAACTGAAGCCACTCATTGCCCCTGGTTTCCTGGGGAAACGGCCACGGAAAATTGTCAATACCAAGAAAGACGCACCGGTTAATGTTTTCAAGAACATTGATATTGCAGAGTCAAATGGCGAATCTGTTATGCTCGTAAATGGGGATCAAACGATCTAGGAAAGGAAGGACGACAATCTTTGGTTCAATAAAGTTAAGTGCTAACATAATTTAATGACGATGAAGGTTCCTGTGTTTGAGAAAATTTGGGAATATAGAAGTCTCGGATGCAGGAATGGGTAATGTTTGGTTAATTTAGGGGGGATAAGACAGTAATAGTAATGTGTCACGATGTGGTTAGTTTGGAGGTGCATTCTTTTAACTTATAAATTATTTGAAAGTATTCTTGAAGGGTATGATCCTTTTCCATTATTAAGTGAATAAAAACAGCTTTACTCTCGACTATTACTCTATTGATTCTACCTCTTGAAGTCTTGATAATCCGGTCAATGTTAATAATTTTGATCAGATTGGAAAATAATGCGATCCATCATTCTTTTCGGTATATAACATCTCAATGCATCTTGTGTAATATATGAAATCAAAGTGCTTTTGAAAACATTCTATATGTCTTGTATCAAATATGTGACACCTTTTCAACTATTTCATGCCTTATGGATTTCTGCAACAAAATTAATAGTGTCGAATCAATATATATTTTTAGTTGCCTTGCCACTTGCGTTTTAGATATAGAGTTCCATAGCTAGTTTCCTTTTAGGCTTATTAGGCGTTACGTAGCCTCTCATGTTCCTTGCTTAACATACATAAATGTTCCTATTAACATGAAAATACAATGTTCTTAAAGAAAGAATCACATGTTACAAATGATTAGTACAACATACATAAATCAGGCTCATTGCACATTGAGGCCTTATTAACATGAAAATACACTTGTTAAGAATGAAGGAAAAACATAAACAAAAAGTTGTATTAGAAAGCATAAAGGAAACTTTAGGATGATGTAACAAGTCAACCTTGTCTCATTCTATTATGTTCAAGAAATCTTGTGGTTTAATAATGTTTTTGTGGTGGGGGAGAGTTGTAAACATATGGAGGTGGGGGAGAAGGCGATGGTGGTGGTGGAGACTTATACACATATGGAGGTGGGGGAGAGGGCGACGGTGGTGGTGGAGACTTGTAAACGTATGGAGGTGGTGGTGGAGACTTGTAAATGTATTGTGAGGGTGGTGGTGGAGACTTGTAAACATATGGAGGTGGTGGTGGAGACTTGTAAACATATGGTGAGGGCGGTGGTGGAGACTTGTAAACGTATGGAGGTGGTGGTGGAGACTTGTAAATGTATCGTGAGGGTGGTGGTGGAGACTTGTAAACATAGTGTGATGGCGTTGGTGGAGACTTGTAAACATACGGAGGTGGTGGTGGAGACTTGTAGACGTAAGAACGTGGAGGAGATTTATGAAGATATGGCTTTACATACAGATATTTGTGTTTCAATTGCGGTTTTGGAGACTTGTAGACGTAAGAGTGAGGAGATTTATGATGATATGGCTTCACATACGGCAATTTTTGTTTCAGTGGTGGTGGTGGAGACTTATAGATGTAAGGTGATTTTGGCAAGGTATGCTTCACCTTAGGCGATTTTGGGAAATTATAACCATATGATTTATCAGCAATGACAATAGCGGCTAGCAAGAAGAAAGAAAAAGCATACACAAGTTGATGCCAATGCCTCAGTACCCCACTGTTTCCCATATTAGGAGTCACTCTTCTTTTACAATACTAAGATTTGTTTTTGTGTGCTTAAATGGGTTGATTGCAGGCTTGTTATATAGTTAGCATCCACATTTTTTTAATTTAAATTACTGGAATTCATATTGTTTTCTTTGGTTGGAATGGATTCATGGTTAACCACTATGTACTAGTTGGTATATATGTACAAGTTGAGTTAATTAAACATGTTTATGAGAATAAAACATTAACCTCTGAAATTGCAAAATATTCTTCAACTTGCATTAGAAAACTATAAGATTGATATTTGACATTTATTCTATTTGTAATGATAGGTACATGTGATATTTAAGAGTAGTCAGGCCCAAAAATATTGTGAGAATTCGGATTTGTATGTGAGTCTCGTAACCCTTATCATATAAGAGATATGACCATTGAGTTTAAACGAGTTGGAATTTAACCCGCGCGTTGCGGCGGGGACGAATAAAAAAAAACTTGAGGGGCCTTTTTTAAAAAAAAAAATTAATGTGGAAAAGTCGTAAACAGTTAAAAGTTGAGGGTCCGTTTTGTAATTTTTTTTTTTTTTACCTTGGGCCAGATTTTGGGCTAATTTTTTGGGCCGGTACTTTAGCACTGTGGCAAGCACTGTAGCTGCTACAGTGCCACATTTGTGAATTGTATTATAGCAAGCAAAAATTACCCGCGCGTTGCTGCGGGCGTTATTTTTTCGCGCGTTATTGAGGGGCATTTTTTTTTGTTCGGGTTAATTTCTTTGGTCTCATGTTTAATAGTTTGTTTTTTTCTCATATTAAATGACAAATTTTTTTTTCAATAAAGGGGATATATATATATTTTTTTGGCCCAGGCCGATAGAAAGTCGTAAACGTAATTTTTTTTTCTTTTTATTTTTGACGAAAGAAGGGGGAGTAAAAAGTTTTTTTTTTCCGGCCGATGAATAGTAACCACCGGTGTTTAATATTTTTTTTTGGCCGATGAACAGTAACCACCGGGCCTAGCCGATACGGGCTACACTGTTCATCGATGAACAGTAGCCCGTTACTGTTTTTGGCATTTTGTGTAATGATAAATGTGTATATATATAATTTCATGACCCCAGGCGTTTATGAAACATGACTAAAAAAGTATAGGCTATAGAAAATATAAAAAATTTATGACGTTAACT
>BQNB010105923.1:0-19599 GCA_026074375.1 Tanacetum coccineum | reverse complement strand
TCAAGTTAAAAGTCCTTTGCTTAATTCATCACCTGATAACAAGACAATTGAATTTTCAAACCAATCTCTCGAGTCTGAAAATATTTTTCTCAAAAAGACTGTTACTCAATTTCAAAAAGATTTTGCAAAAATGGAAGCACATTGTATTGCTCTAGAACTTAAATATCAAAATCAAGCTTTAAAATTGGGGCAACATGGTTAAATTTTGAATGTAACAAGTAATAAAGCCAAGATCAAAAAGGAAATTGATGTACTTGAAACAATGAACATCGAATTAAAACATAGTGTGGCTAAATTACTTAAGGAAAATGAGACTTTGAAAAAGCATTACAAAGATTTGTATGATTCTATTAAAATAACAATATCTAAGACTATAGAACAAACAACTTATTTGCTTGCTAATAATGCTGATTTAAAAGCTCAGATTCAGGAAAACATTTTGCAATTGCTGCTTTAAAAAATGACTTAAGGAAGTTAATAGGAAATAGTGTAGATACTAAGTTTGCTAAAACATCATGTTGGGAATAAATCTTCACAAGTTAGTACTTCTAGTTCAAGAACTTAATACTGCTCAAGATATAACTAACAGTACTTATTAGGTTAGTACAGCCAGAATAAAAGTTAGTACTGCCAGTACTGAACTTAATACTGCTAGAAGACTTAGTACTGATGCATGAAGATTACAACTGCCAGAAGATCAAAGACGTGTGAAGTGATATGTATGGAATGATTCAATGTTATATCTTATAGAAGTTTAGAAGATTTATAGTTATCTTGTAAAGGACTCCTTGGTGTATAAAAGGAGATCCTAGGTTATGGTTGTAAACACATCTCGATAGACACATTCATAGCTTCAAGGTTGTAAACCCTAGTACTAGACAGAGTACTCGTATTATTCATCATAATAATATTGAAGCTTTTTGGTTATATTCATTGTTCATTCTACTGCATTACAGTTTACTATTACATTGATATTCTTCTAAGTATTAAAGAGTAGATTCCGCATACTCTTTAGTATCAACAAAGTTTCTAGCATAGTTGTCTTGAATCTATTCAATACAACTAACCCTTTAACAAGGTTTGCAAGATCTAGTTGGGATCAACAAGTGGTATCAGAGCCTTGTGTTCTGAAACTTTGATCTAGAAGATATGGAATTTGAATCTACACATAGTAATACTACTGCTAAGCTACCCATACTCAAACTTGGTGAGTAT
The DNA here is from genome assembly GCA_026074375.1 of Tanacetum coccineum. Classification (NCBI taxonomy): domain Eukaryota; kingdom Viridiplantae; phylum Streptophyta; class Magnoliopsida; order Asterales; family Asteraceae; genus Tanacetum; species Tanacetum coccineum. The sequence goes on along the minus strand of BQNB010105923.1, from coordinate 18,384 downwards.
GAGATGTGGGTGATAAGAATCAAGCAATACTTCCAGGTACAAGACTATGCTCTATGGGAGGTCATAGAGAATGGTAACTCATGGGTATCTGTACCACAAACAGCACAAGAGAATGGTACTTCTGTTACAAAGATGTCAGTACCTGTAACTGCTGAAGAAAAGACCAACAAGAAGAATGATGTGAAGGCAAGAAGCTTGCTACTCATGGCTCTTCCCAATGAACATCAACTTACTTTCAGTCAGTACAATGATGCTAAAACAATGTTTGCTGCTATCGAAACACGATTTGGAGGTAATGAAGCCACTAAGAAAACACAGAAGACACTTTTGAAGCAACAATATGAAAATTTTAGTGCATCAAGCACAGAGTCTCTTGACTCTATCTTTAACAGGCTCCAGAAGATTGTTAGTAGGCTTGCAATTTTTTTGCGTTGTATTAACAATGTAGTTAAACAACTTTTGTTTTGAAAAGTTCTTAGAAGTGAAAAATCATAACTGGGGTTTTGCGAAAAATTGATTCTTGGCGAATCGCTTTAATTATGCTTTTTAAGTATCAAAGTAGTTATACATTGCTATATCTTAGTTCTAATTATACGAAAATAACAATCCCCCAAATTATGTGACTTGATAAAAATCAAAACCCTAGATACAAAATTAAATAGAAAATAAGATGAAATCACTTACAATAGTTGTTATAGATTGATAATAGATTGATAACTTGTAGATTATTGCTCCTAAATGCCGATTGAGTGATGTTTGTTATTAAAAAAGTGGGGGGGGGTTTTTTTTTTTTTTTTGTGGTTTGATTTCGTGGGTGTGTTTATTTAATATTTGATGTGGTCCCAATTTATTTAAAATTAGCTATTTACCCGCGATCTGGACACACGGATCCATCTAAATAACGCACGAATCTCCTTATGGTGGATTCGTCGTCCGCAAGTGTCCATAGAAATTGATAGAATCAAATTTTGGGCAAATTGAGATATAGTGTTGTGTTTTTGTCAATTGAAGTATGTTATATATACAATTAGGAGTATGTGATATAATTTTCGGAGTCGATGTTCGAGTTTTGATTAAATCGTGCAACTTGTCGTGAATTTCCCGATGGAATTTCAACGTAGTCGATCCTACTAGGAGTGTGTTAACTTTTAGCATAAATTTGACCATTGCTAATAACACAAGCATTTATGAACATTTAGACTTAACAAAGCATCGTCAACACAAGTGTGAGTTGCAATTCGATGATTGTTCTTTTCGTCTTTTTCAATCGATTTCGTAATTTCATGTATTAACCATACATGTAGACTTTGAAAATATCTATGGTCATTTTAATGATATTTTCTTTATCTAGTAAAATTCTAATCTCGATTATGTTCATGATCGGAGGTTTTGTAATCGGAACTTGTAATGAGAATTAACATCTTTTGAATAATGATTAATTGCTTCATTAGATTTCCGTTTACGATTATTTTTGAGATGATGGAGGATCACTATCCATGATAAGTTCCATCATTCCTAATCCTAATCTTAAATAATTAAATACTTCACGTTTTAAAGGCTTAGTAAATATATCGGCTATATTATCTTCGGATGCAACTTTCTCGATAGAAATGTTGCCCTTTTGGACGTTATCGCGAAGAAAGTGGTGACGGATTTCTATATGTTTAGTTCTAGAGTGTTGTACGGGGTTTTTACTTAAGTCGATAGCGCCTTTATTGTCGCACATAATCGGAACGTCGTCGAGGCGTATGTCGTAGTCGATGAGAGCTTGTTTCATCCATAGTGCTTGTTGACATGCCTTCCCGGCGGAGACGTATTCGGCTTCGGTCGTGGAGATAGCAAGGGCCGTTTGTTTCTTAGCGAACCAAGATTTCAAACAACATCCCATGAACGTATAAACATCACTAGTGGTTTTATGATCAACTTAATCGCCCGTGTGGTCGGAGTCGGCATAAACTACAGTTTCTACTCTGGTTCTTTTCGGATACCATAAACTTAAATGTTTAGTTCCTCTAACATACCTAAATATATATGCTTAACGGCTTCTAAGTGAGTAGTCTTAGGATTTTCTTGGAAACGAGCACATACGCAAACAATAAACATAATATCGGCCCTACTTGCGGTTAAGTAAAGTAAACTACCAATCATACATCTATATTTAGAGTTATCCACGGAGTCGTCTTCATCATCCTTAGTGAGCTTGATCTCCGTTGACATCGGCGTCTTGGTTGGTTTGGAATCTTCCAGCCCAAACTTCTTTAACATCTCCTTGATGTACTTGGATTGATTGAAGAATATTCCGTCTTTCATTTGTTTAATTTGAAGACTCAAGAAGAAGTTCAACTCCCCCATCATACTCATCTCAAACTCGTCGTGCATGATTTTTGCAAAATCATCACACAAGTTTTGACTCGTGGAACTAAATATAATGTCATCGACATATATTTGAACAATGATAAGATGTGATTTTGATTTCTTAGTAAAAAGTGTGTTATCAACCATTCCCATTGAATACTCGTGTTTTATCCAAAATGATTTTAGTCTATCATACCAAGCCTTATGAGCTTGCTTAAGACCATACAAAGCCTTTTAAAGTTTATAAACATAATTTGGTTTTTGAAAATCAATGAATCTCGGAGGTTGAGCAACGTAACCCTCTTCGTTTATAAAAACGTTTAGAAAAGCCCTTTTTACATCCATTTGGTATAACCCAACTTTTATCTTTTAATGCCTCATTGATATTTTTGGGTTCTATGGTAGATATAAAACAAAAGAAATTACTATGATCTTGGGCTTGAGATCTTAAGGTTCTTTGATTAAGATTTCCTATGACTTAATCTAGTGGATGATTCTTGGACTCCTTAATGTTAACGACTTCGTCAACTTCTATCGACTCATCTTCTTCATTATTATTATTTACTACTTTAGTATTATTTATAACAACTTCTTCTTCACCAACATCATCATTAACCAATGGTGATAATTTGGTAGGAGGAGGACTTTCATTGAATGTCACGTTGAGTGATTCTTTGACTTTTATTGTATGTTTATTTAATACTATATAGGCTTTACTATTTTGAGACTATCCTAGAAAAACATCTTCGTATGACTTTGGGTCAAACTTGGTTAGATAGTCTTTAGTATTTAAAATGAAGCACTTGCTTCCAAATACTTTGAAAAATTCTAAAGAGGGTTTCCTACCTCTAAATATTTCATAAGGGGTTTTTCCTAGTATTGGTCGAATTAATATACTATTTAGTATATAAGTTGACGTATCAATGGCATTGCACCAAAACTTTTGTGGAATGGATTGTTCGTTAAGCATAGTCCTAGACATCTCTTGTAAGGTTCTATTCTATTCTTTCTACTACCCCATTTGATTGCGGAGTATGTGGAGCCGAGAAATTATGGGTAATGCCTTGTGCATCACAATAAGCTCTAAATTGTACATCATTATAAAATCCCCGACCATGATCCATTCTAATGGCTACTACAGAACTACCTAGTTGGTTTTGAATTTTCCTAATTAATATTTCAAATTTCTCAAAAGCTTCATTTTTAGTTTTTAGAAATCTAGTCCATGTATACCTAGAATAATCATCAACTATTACTAAGGTGTATAAATTACCTCCATAGCTTTTAATTGCCTATGGATCAAATAAGTCCATATGTAATAGTTCTAAACATCTTTTAGTGGAAACCATATTTTTAGCTTTATGACTTGCATGAGCTTGTTTCCCTATTTTGCAAGCATCACAAAAATGTTTGTCATATTTTAGCTTAGGTAAGTTTCTAACTAATTGTTTAGATGACAAAGATAGAATTAAACGCATATTGGCGTGACCAAGTCTTCTATGCCATAAGGTAGAGTTATCTACTACCGTGGCGAGACATAGTTTGTCTTGAGACTTATTTTCTAATTTCATTACGTATAAACCATTTTTTCTAATTTCGTTTCCTGTTATTTTACCATCTTTAATTATTTTACTACTTTCTTCCGTGAATAAGACTCTACACTTATTGTCATAAATTTGACTGACACTAAGTAAGTTAAATGATAAGTTATCTACGTGTTCTACATTAGATATAGTGAGAGAGTCATTTGAGATCGTACCTTTGCCTATGATCTTTACTTTTAAGTTACTTCCAAAGACAACATTACCTCCTTTGTATGCTTTGTAGGTAGAGAATAAACACTTGTTATCGGTCATATATTTGGAGCAACCACTATCTTTGATCCATTCATCCGGTTCTAAGTATGTTCTCAAGCATACCAATTTCAACACAAACAAATTCAAGTGTTTGGTCCCCAATGTCTCATGGGTTCGAATATATTAGTGTTGTACATCCCTTGCATTTGTTGTAATTGATTAGGATATTGAAATAGGATACAATTTCCCATATGTACAAAGCCTTGACTTTGATGGTTGTTCCAATTCATAGGATAGAAGTTTTGATGAATTGGTTCTCTAGAGTTTGTTCTAAGTTGAGGTGTGTTGTATCTTGGTTGAGATGAGATATTTCTTCTAGGCGGAGGTGTTTTCGACCTAGACTCGGTTTTGACATAACCCAAACCGCTTTTAAGTTATGGTTTTAAAGACGGTTTTTTTGACTCATCAATTCTATTATGTATTATTTTCTTCCTAGTAATGGCAACATCTGATCTCGAAGACATGGGTGGACTAAAAACGTATTTTGTCACATTTTTAGCAACTGTGCGACTCACGAATCCATGTATCGTGCACCTTTATGGTGGATCCGTCGATGGCATTTTCAGCGGACGACCCATCCAAAACTTATGGGTTTGGTTCCGCTTGTTGACGCTTTACTACTATCAAATCCTAGACCTATTTTACAACTAGATGGCTTTTGATTATTTAACAATTCTTTTAGTGAATTAGTGCTTTTATCAAATTTTACAAACTTAACTTGAGTTTCCTTAAGTCTAGCATTTTCCAATTTAAGTTCTTGACATAATTTACACGCAATATCAATTTCTTTACTTCTCTTAAGTTTCTTAATTTTCTCGTTCAATTTGAAATTTTATTTTTCTAAAGGGTCTCTTTTAGTTTTCAAATTTTTATTCTTGTTAATGATTTTTAAGCTAATTTCACATAAGCTATCGTATTATGTTTGCACAGTATCACAATCAAGAGAAGATGCGTTATCACTATAATAGGAAGAGTTAAGAGTTACCTCATTTGACGATTGAGCCATGAGACGAGTTTCGTTGTTAGTTTTGTCTTTGGCGTCATTTTCTCTATCGCTCCAAGAACCTCCAATGAAGGCCTTTTGATTTTTGTTGCGAGGTGGTTTTGGATAATCGTCAATGAGATGATTTGGATCACCGCATCTAAAGCATTTCTGGTTACTCTTTCCTTTCTTCCCATCCCTTTGTCGGAATGACTTCTTTTCTTTTCTTGGTTGCCTAACAAATTTACCCTTTCTTCTAAAGAACTTTTTAAAGTTCTTTACGGCCATAGCATATTCTTCATCATCACTTTCGGATGTCGAAGTTTCATCATCACTAGACTTTTTCTTAGCTTTCAAGGCAATGGACTTAACTCTTTCCTTTTTGCCTTTATAGATTTCGGAATCTTTTTCCATGACAACTTCATGTACTTTTAGATTGCCGATAAGCTCGTCTAGAGCTAGTGATGACAAATCTTTCGATTCTTCAATCGCCGTGACCTTTGCTCTCCATTTAGGATGTAGAGCCCTAAGAAACTTCCTAACATAGTTCTTGCTAGAGAAACCTTCATCAAGAGCTTTAAGACTAGTAATAATAGTGTTAAATCTAGCAAAACCGCTATCAATAGATTCTTCTTCAAGGATAGTAAATTGTTCATATTGTTGAACAAGAAGATCAATTTTATTATCCTTTACTTGGCTATTACCTTGATGTGTGATTAACAACGATTGCCAAATATCTTTAGCCGTTTTACACATAAAAATTCTTTCGTATTCCTTTTTAGGTAAAGCATTATAAAGAACCATTTTAGCTTCATTATTTTTAGCAAGTTTCTTTTTAAGATCATCATCTTGTTGTTCAAAAGGAACAACCTCTAAAATTTAGGTAACTTCATTTTTGGCAAGCGGTGGAAAATCACCATTCAAGATAATATGCCAAAGATCTAAATCTTTTGCTTTCACAATACGGTTTCAAATCTATTTTTCCATTATAATTAAAAGATCACTTTCAAAAAGTTGTGAGTCTTTGCATAGAAGCGCTTCTATATCTCTATATATGAATCCATAGATCATTCCAAGCTTTAAAATACAATTTACGTTAATTCTTTTGGTGACACTTTGCTTCTCTATACGCAATTGTTGTAAAACTAGAACGGGGTTGAATAGTTTTACCTACACATTGTAAAAATTAAAACTTAGATTGGACAACTATGTGAACTCAAGAAGAAAATGATATCTATTACACAAGTGTATATTATAGTGCGAAGCAATAAGTAAATAAGTAACTACAAAATATGAACAAGTAAAGATATGAAAGATCACACTGATCACAATTATTCATAGTGGTTCAGCTACGAAGCTCCTCTTACGCCCTAACTACTCTAAACTCCACTCCCCAATTACCCCAACATGAGAGTTATCTTCCTAATTCCAACATTAGCACTCTTTAGGCGAAGAAAACCGTACACGTATGCATACGACTTTTCTGGTACAGAAGCAAATAGCCTAAATTTCTACTTGAGAGTAGATCCAATCAACATACTATGGATTTTGTTCCTAAGTAACAACCTATCAAACAACATATCCATCTACACAAACACACAATACAAGATATACAAGATGAAGATTTATCACAATCGAGATGACACAACTAAACTATTAACCCTTAAGCTTGACGACTTTGTAAGTGTTTCTTCCACTAAAGAGTGGGAAATGAGTTATCACTTGTAATGGAATTATGTAACAAGTATAATGAATTCAAATAATATGAAATACTAAAAGATGTGTGTAAAAATATTTGTCAAGAGTTGTCTTAAAATGAAGACTTAAGGTTGCTATTTATAGGCAACACTTTGAAATTCAAATGTTGTCCCTGACAGCTTGATGGTGCGACTCACGGATCCACCATCAGCTGGATCCGTCCCTTGTTACAGTGGATCCATGAGAGGAGCTGGGACAGCTTTTGTCATTTTATGATTAACCCCAAATCTATACAAAATATTGTTTTGTACTTAATAAAACTTGTTTATTAGATTCTTCTAGAACAAAATATTTTTTATCACCAATAAAGAAAGATTTTCTAAATTTGGAAAGATTGTTTTTACTTATGGTTAATCTTATTTTGTCTTACATGATTAATATAACTAGCTTATAATTAATCATATGTTAACTTAAATCATTTGATTAGAAAAGGTTTATGCAAATGATAATATTTTTCTTTGATCATTAACTATGTTTAATAATGTCATATTCATACCTTAAGTGAATTGTCGTCGTCAAGTAAACTTTCGACTAAATAACTTGTTTACGTAAACTTTTACGTAGTATGATATTATATTTGTTATTATCAAAACATGAACATCATTAAATATAAATATCGTTTTTGTGTGAATATTTGTATTAACATCTTTCAAAGCACTAAACCGTTGCCTAATTTTACTAAACCTCTGTTGACTTTTCAAATGGGCAGAGTTTTGTTTAGATAATTCATTATAAAAGAATAAACCGCTACCACCTTTATCAAACCGCTACGGCAGAGGTTTAAGCAAACCGCTATGTAGAGGTTTAAGCAAACCGCTATGTAGAGGTTTAAGCAAACCGCTATGCAAAGGTTTAACCAAACCGTTGTATGATATTTTTGGGGACCACTATCAAACCTCTGCAAGTACTATCTTTTGTATTCTTCCTTGTTTTCGACTAGAAAACAAAATAGTGTGTACTATCTTTTGCTAAAAGGCCTTGTCACAAACTGGATTCGAACCAGCACCTCTGGGGGCAAAAGACAGGCCCAGCGAACTACCATTCATTCTGATCGTGACTTTGTTTACCCGGTTCCCCTCACAGCTAAAGGGTACATTCGGGTCCAGTTGTATGGACCTACTTACCTTGCTTGTAGACCAGCTGCAAGGCTAACCCTTGTTCTATTGGTGTGATGCTACCAAGACGATATATCACTAGATCAATCGGTATCTTTACAAATTGATAAAGCTTTCGTCTTAATTCATATTTAGCCGCGAGCAATCTACTTTTGTGATCTCGTATATTTGCTTAAATTCGACTAACAAACAAAAAGATTACAACCTTATGCCAAACCACTACCAAGAACTCTTAAACTTAAAAATAAGCTTCGAAATAATCAAATTAGCAAAACCAAACCGAATAAGCTACCTAGACACAAGAAGAAGCCATGAAAACTTAATACTAAATAGCTAGTAGAGGGATTATCAAGAAAGTACGAGGATTTATAAGAATATAAGCAAATCCAATATAATCCGTGAACAATAAGCTTTAAATATGCTATTTTGCAAAGTAAATAAGCCACTAAATCAAGAAGAAACAAAGCTATAAACTAGTAAAATGGTAAAGCATGAAGATTTAAGTCAAATAAGCCAAAACCAAAGAAAACCGAAATTAGCTGTGGGTTTATTGGCTTAAAATTAGCCACAAAATAAGCTCAATCACCACAAATCAAACACCTATCTACCCGAGGCTCATGATACCACTTTCAGGAACCCGGAATCACTTCACTTCACCATGATTAAACCAAGAAAATAAGATAGGAGATTGAGAAGAAAAGTAGAGAGAAGTTAGAGAGAGAAAGTAGAGAAAGAAAGAAAGAGTAGTTGATTTCACAAAGTGTGTAATGTTACAAATAAGAACCAACACCCTCTTCACACTTGGAGAGGGGTATTTATACTAATACCTAGGTCGGCCTCATGAGGCTTTGTTGGGCCGTAGGTTTTGACTTGGGTCGGGCTCAGGGTTACTTTGGGTGTTAGCCCGATACATGTGCAATATTATATTACATAAAATGAGCTCGATACCCGTTTCTAGCCTATTACAACAATTACTTAGTAAAGACCGTGATTCCTTGTTCGACTTGATATTTTGAGGTTAACAACATGATATGATTGTTACCCAATAAGAAGAAGATGAAATCGATTAAAAAAAGAGGAGGGTTAGATGAGTGTGCTGATCACCTTCCCTCCAATCTGATCAAAAGACATATCAGATGAACCAATCATCATGGAATCTGGAATGGAAGGGTACTTAGTCAGAAGGATATATGTAGATCAAGGGGCTTTGGTGGAGGTGATGTTTAAACATTTTTTTTAAACCTAAACCCTACAATTAAGTCTCGATTGAAAAGCACACAGACTGACCTGGTGGGCTTTATCGGGGAAGTAATAAAGTCAATAGGTAAAATTGAGCTATAAGTAACATTCGGAGAAGATAGGTTATGCAGGAGAGTGATGATGAAGTTCACAGTCGTTAGAGCCTAGTCCCCGTACAATGTCATCTTAGGAAGAACTGGCCTAAAACCCCTTCTGGCCATCCCTTCTTTAATACACTCATAATGAAGTTCCCTACCCCTAGAGGGATAGCGACATTTGTCACCAAGACTATGATAATATCGGAGTGTAGAAGATTAGAGAAAAAGCATATGCTAGACATGGAGGAGCATCAGAAATTCGTGTTGTTTGAGGAAATGAAACTAGATAAAGTAAGTCTGACGAAGGAGATACTAGTTAACCCTATAAATCCAGACCAGCTAGTAACTATCGGCGGAAATCTGTCGGTAAAGCTCAGCTTAAAATACTATTAAAGAAAAGCATGGATAAGTTTTGCATGGCAGCCTTCTGACATGACGGGAGTGCCAAGACGGATAATAGAGCATGCCCTAAATACTAACCTAACCATAGAGCACTTTTGCAAAAAAAGAAGGGTACTTTCCCCTGATAGAATCCTGGAAGTCGCTAAGGAGGTAGAGGAATTGCTCAAGGCAAGCATCGTCCGACCTGTCAAGTACCCAACATGGATATCAAACTGGTACTAGTGAAGAAGGTAGATGGAAGTTGGATAATGTGTATTGATTTTAAAAATATCAACTCAACCTGCCCGAAAGACTATTACCCCCTACCAGATATTGATTGGAATATTGAATCGGTGATCGGTTTCTGGTTAAATGTTTTCTTGATGCTTATAAAGGGTACCATCAAGTCCAGAAGGCCAAAGACGATGAAGAGAAGATCGACTTTTACACCGACTAAGGGACATATTGCTACACAAAAATGCCTTTTGGACTCAAGAATGACTGGGCAACGTATCAAAGGTTGGTAGACTCGGCTTTCGAATCGAAGCTCGAGAGAAATCTCGAAGCCTATGTTGACGATATGGTCATTAAGAGTAATGATGAAAAGGTACTGTTAGCCGACATTACCGAGACATTTGACAATCTCCGAAAGATCAACATGAAGTTAAATCCCATAAAATACTCATTTGGGATGGAGGAGGGGAAGTTTCATGGTTATATGGTTACATCTGAAGGGATACATGCTAATCCAAAGAAGACAAAGGCTCTAGCAGATATGCAGTCTCCGAGAACCCTAATAGAGATGTAAAGTTTGAGTGGTGTTGGGATTTATTGATTTGATGATACAAAAGAACTTGCTTAAAAGGATAAAGAATGAAACAAAAGGATCAAAGTCGACAATATGGAATTTTACAAAAGATGGATGATTCTAAAAGATTTGCTTAAAAGATAAAGATCAAATATTAAGAAAGATTTAGTTTCCTAATACAATTAAGATTCCTTTGTAAGTCTTATGGACTCTATATATAAAGAGATCCCTAGACATTGTTTTAGTGTGATTGTGTGTGCACCCAAAACGTGTGTCTATATCCTATAGGTGTAATGTAGACGTGTAGTGTGGTTTAGTCTCAAGGTCAACGTGTCTTTGATCCCTGTTATAGTTAGGTAACCGTTCTATATTGATCAAATAGAATTGGGGCTTGTATGAATGTAAAACCTTGTGAAAATAACATTGTTCTTTATTTAAATTCTGCTGTGTATCAATACTTTGTTATTTTTTATCCTAGGAGCTTTAAACGATTCTCCACAATTGGTATCAGAGCCTGGTGGCTCTTGATCTAGGATCTATAGGGTTTTTACAAGTGTGGTTTTCTGGTTTTCGATGAAGAGCAACCGTTTGACACATCAAATCTATTAGGCACTTGATCTCAAGAAAGTTTGCAGCTAGAAGAACATATGTTACAAAATTGTCATATGCTTTTAAACCTTGTAGCACATATGTTTTCTAAACCCTAATTCTATAAAGTCGAATTCTTTGCTCCTTCTGATTCTTATTCTGATATTTTACACTATTGGAAGAAGTATAAAGGATCTGCTATTCGTTTACCTAGGGTTTCGTTTAGTATGTTTCTGGTTGCTTATCTAATTGTAACGATCTTACTGAATTTAATTGTTATGAGATTTGATTGGCTGGAGTCATATGGTTGTAAGGATTGTATTGATTTGGTGGTGTTCCAGCCCAAGGATCCGTGTGTAGTGCTAGAATCATAAGTGGTATGAGTTTTGGCAATAAAGATGTTGATGAGGTCGTTTTGATATGTTGGATTATGGCACGATGTAATGGTAACATATCTAGTGGATTGGTTATGATTGTTTATTTTTATCCATCAGAACTGAGTTGTACTAATGATGGACATGGATTAGTGCATATTCGCATGTGAGGGAAATCCAAATTTTAGGGTTTCATTAGTTTTTATCTACTGTTAATCATGGCTTGAAGAACGAAGATGGCTTTTCTAGTTAATAATGCTGCTGTCGCAACCACAGGTATGGGAGTTTTTGGTTTTTGTGAATCAAAGGGGAGTACAGGTTATGGACGTCATTAGCAACTTATTTAATGCAAGTTGTTGATAAATGGTATGTTGGATGTGGATGCAATATCATTGGCTGTTTTGTGATTATGTTTAATCAAGGGCAGTATATGTTAGTGCTGCTCGTATATACTTAATATTGCCAAAGATATCTTAGTGCTGCCAATGGAAGTTAATACTGTTAGTTCACTTAATGCTGCTAGAAAATTTATTTAGTGCTGCCAATTTTAATAAATAGTAGTAATCACAAGAGTTTCTACTGTTAGGGTTTGAGAGTAGTTTCTATTGTTATTAGCAGTTACTACTGCTAGGGTTTTGAATGTTAATGTTGCTATTGTTTCTACTGCTAGCATTGTTACTATTGTTAAGGGTTTAAAGTAGTATTAAGATACTACAACTAGTTTTGTCAGATATTGGATAACACACTGTTTGGATCTCGGATTGGATCAGATAGAAAAAGGCTATTATCGGTAACCAATATCACTTTCACTTCACCATTTGAACAAGAAAAATAAGATGAGAAGATATGAAGAAATTTAGAGAGAGATTAGAGAGAGAAATAAAGAGAGAAAAATGAGAATGGTTGATTACACAAATGAAATCTTACAAAATGAATCAACTCCCTCTCCATCCTTAGAGAGGGGGTATTTATAGTTAAAACCAAGAGGCTTTCATGCCTTGGTGTTTCTACAGGCCGGGCTTGGGATTAATTGGGCTTTCGCCCGATACACGTGACCGATTAGATTACACAAAGAGCCCGTTTACCCGTCTAGACTATTACAACGTATAATTAATTAATGACCGAGACCTAATATAATTAATAAATGAACTTCCTTGTTCGACTCAATATTTTGAGGCTAACAATCTCCCCCGAAGTGAGTTCATTGTGACACTCCTTCGTGAGATCAATGAGATTGCTTTTGTCGTTGAGCTCTTGTGATCTTTGTCTCTGTCTACGTTGTAGGCTTGTTCCTTCATGCTTTGTGATCTTTGATCTTTAGCCTTTGTCATTGTCTTTTGACTTTGTCTTTTTCGTCCGAGATCTTTAAATCTTTATCCTTCCGTCTTGATCGTCTTTGCCACCTTGCGATCTTGTGTCTTGACCAACATGCTCATAATTTGCATCATCTTGAAAGCTTGCTAACAATCTCCCTTGATAGACTTGATATCTTTGAAGGAAGATCTTGTATATCAGAGTTTGTGCGGAAGTCTTTATCTTTAATTCTTAAGCTTTCATGATTCTTGAATCTTGATGCTTATAGTGTTTATTATATTTATTTAATTCCGTATATAAATAAGTGGGGGGTCTAAATGTCATATAGATATTATTTTTAGAAGAATTGGTTAATTACATATAATAAGTATTATAGAAATTAATTAATTAAAATCGAGGTACTAAAATTGTAAATTCTGAAAATATAAGGTTTGTTTAGTATTTTAAAAATGAATATAAGTATGATTTGTCATAATTGAATCTATAAGGGCTTGTTTTTGTAATTATGGATAATTAAGATAAGTAGTTTAATTAAGTTAATAAACCAAAAAAGAAATAAAAAAAAAAAACAAAAAGAGAAAAAAGTCAAAAAAAAAAAGTGGAACAAAAACAAAATAATAAAAATAAAAAAAGCAAAAAATAAAAAAAGAATAGAAACAAAAGGGGCTGAAAATATGTAAATTATGTATAAATTAAGGGTTGACTTGTAAATACACAATGGAAGGTTATACTCAATAAAATGTGAAACTTTTGATATTTACCCTTTTAACCTTCAAAATTGTTGATTTTTGCATATTAAAACAACCCTAAAATATGGAATGTTGTCATATTAACCCTAAACTTGTAAGGTTTGGTCTATTAAGTCTCCCCCCTAAAACTATTCAAAATACTTAATAGAATCTCAATGATTTAATATTACTAATTTTGTAAACTTACAAAAATGGAAAGTTACTAAAATTAGAAAGTTACGAAAAATGGAAAGTTACTACAAATAGAAAGTTACTAAAAATGGCAAGTATAACTTAATTTAATTGTTTGTAATTCGAATTTCATCATTCTTTAGGTTCGGTCAAGAGGGATGATTTTGATATTCCTGTGTTTTTCTTTGATTTTGCTTGCTTCTAAATAAGGTACAGATATTCTGACCTTATCGTTAAGGTTTCTCATACATATTCCTCTACTTTCTTTGATTTCTTATGTGATTTTGCTACATTTGCTCTGAAGCCTTTTATTTGGTTCTCTTATATGCTCTGATCGAATTATGTTCCATTGAACCCTGTTATGCTACCTTTGATATTTGAACACTATTGATATTTGAACCTTTGGCATTGAACCTTACTATGATTCCTTTGAAATGAACTTTGAGATGATTTTGCTTTGAACCCTTCAGGTTTGAAAACCAAGACCACTATTTGTTTCCTACCATAGAAGGTAATCATGGCTTGTGTTATTGATGCACCTTTGCATGACTCAGTGTGTGAGTTAGTATTTTCTCAACGCCGTCCCCCAGTTGATATTATATGTCACTATAAGATTATTATTTTTTTAAGGGGCGGATGATGCATCCTAAGATTTGTTTTGTATTCGATGGATAAACATTATATATTTGGATAATTTGGTGACTGATGTTTGGGTTGTATTCCACGTCATTCACATTTTGGAGCTCGCTACTCGAGGTTACTAATGAAATAATTTGTTTGGGCTTGGTAATTGGACTTGATTCGATTTTCTGATTCATTTTACCTTACACTATGAATTGACTTCTGATTTGTCTTACCTTATATTTGTATTCCTTTGATCATATCTTGTGATACCCTTTGCACCTTGTATTGTATCCTTTGATTTTCCATTATCTTTTGTGTTCAATTATATATATCTGGTTCACTTGGGCTTTGTATTCCTCACCGCACTTTCTTTTCCGTCGCAGGTATCTAAGCTAGGAGCTGGTGTTTCTTTCATGCTATGATTGCTTGAGTGTGACTTACCCTAGAGATCTAGTTTTGATATATGAATGGTTCTTTTCAAAGACATTTATTATTTCGGTTATTTCGGTTAGATATGTCTGCTATTAAGTAACTCATGTACCGTTAATTCATGTTGACTTATTATCCTTTGGTTATTTATTTAAGACTTCCGCTGTTTATGCTTGTGTTATGATTTGTATGCTTTTGATGTCACACCATATTTGTAATACTTCTACCCTTTTGGGTCGGGGCGTTACAGTGCTGCCAATGGAAGTTAATACTGTCAGTTCACTTAATGTTGCTAGAAAATTTATTTAGTGCTGCCAGTTTTAATAAACAATAGTAATCACAAGAGTTTCTATTATTAGGGTTTGAGAGTAGTTTCTATTGTTATTAGCAGTTACTACTACTAGGGTTTTGAATGTTAATGCTGCTATTGTTTCTACTGCTAGCGTTGTTACTACTGTTAAGGGTTTAAAGCAGTATTAAGACACTACTGCTAGTTTTGTTAGATATGGATAACACACGGTTTGGATCTCGGATTGGATCAGATAGAAAAAGGCTATTTTTGGAGTTAATCGCAAGAATTGATTACGAAGACTATTTTTTATCACTTATTTGGAGTTGGAGTGGAATTTTCATAAGTAACTGTTCTTATCATATCCTAAAGTCGAGTTTGGTTGGATTATGACTTTGAAGATAACTTGTTTGATCTTAAAATCGATGTTGACGAAGACTTGTCAAATCTAGCAATGTGTGATCTACAAACTTTTGGTGCTTAATGCGCACATTTGCTATCACTTAAAGGAGTTACGTTGTAGTGCTCAGTGTCTCATATAGTTGAGGATTTTGTCAAGAGATTGAGGTCTACTTATACTTTAAGGAATTACGTATGAGTTTGGAGTCACGTGGATAGTACAAGACATAAGACACAAGTTTGGGTTATTCTACTTCAGCATCAAGTTTGTAATACTGAGTTCTCTCCATCAGTAGTCATTACAAAGAGCCAACAAAATAAGAGATTCAAGAGATGGTTAACATATTGTTTCAGGAAAGCATAGATAAAAGCGTTTTTAACCAACTACATGCTCCACTTAAGGGAAAGGTTTTGATTTTCCTACCTGCTAAGTCATATTACACGCAGCTAGTTTAAGTTTCTAACTACTTAAATTCATATTCTTATATGTGTCATAGAGGGGAATTTGAGACATGTAAAGCTTGGATTAGAAGTGTGGAATATGTTGGTTTGTATTTTTAAAGATCCAAGTTTGCATGTTTTGGGTATTTTATTTGTTCACAATCCCGCTATGGATATGACTAAAAGGGAAGATGTTACACAGAGACAAAATTTGCAACTTATTATAGTTGGTGGCATGGCATGGAACAAAATGTTGAAGACTTCATTGTATTGAAGCGTTTCACAAGTTCAAAGGAAATCTTAAGTTAAGGGGAATGTTTTCATTCATGGAAGATCAAATTTGAAGATGAAGATTGCTGAAGATTAAGCTACTATGGATAATCTTGGAATCAGTTTACAATTTGTTTTGTCATCATCAAATAGGGGAAGATTGTTGGGATTTATTGATTTGATGATACAAAAGAACTTGCTTAAAAGGATAAAGAATGAAACAAAAGGATCAAAGTCGTCGATATAGAATTCTACAAAAGATAGAGAATTCTAAAAGATTTTTTTAAAAGATAAGGATCAAAGATTAGGAAAGATTTAGTTTCCTAATACAATTAAGATTCCTTTGTAAGTCTTATGGACTCTCTAAATAAAGAGATCCCTAGACATTGTTTTAGTGTGATTGTGTGTGCACCCAAAACATGTGTGTGTATCCTATAGGTGTGATGTAGACGTCTAGTGTGGTTTAGTCTCAAGGTCAAAGTGTCTTTGATCCCTGTTACAGTTAGGTAACCATTCTATATTGATCAAATAGAATTGGGGCTTGTATGAATGTAAAACCTTGTGAAAATAACATTGTTCTTTATTTAAATTCCACTGTGTATCAATACTTTGTTATTTTTGATCCTAGGAGCTTTAAACGATTCTCCACAAGTGGTTAGCTGGCTGCACTGAACAGATTCTTGGCTCGATCGACTGAAAGATCCCTATCATTTTTTGACACCCAAAAATATATAATCAAGGAAAATAAAGATGAGTATCGTTGGACGAAGGAGGCAGAAAGGGCATTCCAAGAGAATAAAAACTTATAATGGATCTTCCCTAATTGACTACTCCTATTAAAGAGGAAGCACTATATGTGTACCCGGCAGCGACGTCGGAGGCAGTAAGCGTCGTCTGCCTAACAAAAAGAAAGGAGAAGCAATATCCAGTCAATTATGTTATCAGGACATTGAACGAGGCAGAGAATAACTACGCTCCGCTAGAAAAACTAGCTTTATCCCTGTTGCACATGTCTCGGAGGTTATGAAGGTACTTCGAGGCTCACCTGATCAAAGTCATAACGGACCAACCTATCAAGCAGATTTTGAACAAGGCACAAGCCTCAGGAAAGTTCGCAAAATGCTCTATCAAGTTGGGAGCATATAACATAACTTATAAGCCAAAAAATGCGATCAAAGGTCAAGTACTGGCGGACTTCCTATCGGAAGCAGCAATGGGTATCCATCTGGATGTGTTCTGTTGGAAACACGAAAAGTGTCGGTCACTTCCAAAGTTGTAACAAGTCTTAGCTCGTAGTTAGTATAAGGATTAGATTAGTAATCTAATCCGGCCCAAGGCCCATGGGTGGCCCAACTCCAGCCCATGGCCGGCCTCTAGGTAGTATTTATACACCCTCTCCTTGTCTTGGAGAGGGTTGGTTGTTCATTTTGTTATTCATTCCATTTTCACACATTCCATAATACATTCATCCATTCCATCCAAGTTTCTCTCTAACAATCCAACCCACATCTCACTTATTGTTCTTGGTTGATTCATTAGATTACTAGTATTCTACAATTGGTATCAAGAGCCATGGCGTGGTGTGTTTAGATTTTTTGTGTTTGATTTGTGTTCAAAACCTTTACAAAGATCAATTTAGTGAAGAAAAAAAATTTTGGCTTAAAAACCTTAAAGTTTTCATTTTTATTGTTCCTATAGGGTTAGTAATACTAGTTGTACAAGAATTTTTGCTAAAAATCATTAAAAATCGTGTCTTTTTGAGTTTTGAAAAGTTGTGTTTCGTAATAGTTAGGATCGAACTAGAGGGATCGAACAAGGGGATCGAACTAGTCAATCGAACAAGATAATCGAACTAGTGACTCGAACGAGAGGACCGAACGAGCTTCTTCAGTCTCAATCGAACGAGCGACTTCTTGTTTGAATCGAACGAGCGACTTCATAGTTTGAATCGAACGAGCGACTTCTAGTTAGGATCGAACTAGCTGATCGAACGAGAGGATCGAACTAGCCGATCGAACGAGAGGATCGAACTAGACGATCGAACGAGCGGATCGAACTAGACGATAGAACGAGCTGATCAAACCAGTGAAAAATAAATTCAAACTTAACAAACTCAATTTTAAATTATACGGTTATTTCTTTGA
>BQNB010105922.1:6255-23500 GCA_026074375.1 Tanacetum coccineum | reverse complement strand
AGACAAAACTTTGTTTATCAAGAGGGACCAAGGTGATATTCTGATAGTACAAGTATATGTAGATGATATCATTTTTGGGTCTACAAGGAAGAATTAATGCACAGAATTTGAGAAGATGATGCATAAGGAGTTTCAAATGAGCTCTATGAGTGAACTCGCATTCTTCTTAGGACTGCAAGTGAAGCAGAAGGAAGATGGGATTTTTATAAGCCAAGACAAGTATGTGACTGAGACTTTAAAGAAATTTGGCTTTAATGATGTCAAAACAGCAAGCACACCCATGGAAACCCATAAGCCTTTGCTCAAAGATGCAGATGGTGAAGACATAAATGAACACATGTATAGATCAATGATTGGCTCATTGATGTATCTTACTTCTTCAAGACCAGATATAGTGTTTGTTGTATGTGTATGTGCCAAATTCCAAGTTAACCCTAAAGTATCACATCTTCATGCTGTGAAAAGAATTTTTAGATATCTTAAAGGTCAACCTAAATTGGGCCTTTGGTATCCTAAGGATTCACCTTTTGATTTGGTGGCATATACTGAACAGTGACTATGCAGAGGCAAGCTTACAATAAGAAGTCCACAACAGAGGTTGTCAATCTTAGAATGCATATTGATTTCATGGCAGTGCAAGAGCAGATTGTGGTTGTTTAATTCCTACAGAGCTGAATTATGTAGCTGCTTCAAGTTGCTGTGGCCAAGTGCTTTGGATTCAAAATCAAGTTGATTACGGTATAACTTTAGTTCATACAAAAGATCTATATTGATAATAAGAGCACAATAAGCATACTGAAGAACCAATGTTTTTTTCACTCAAAACAAAGCACGTTTGAGATTAGACAACACTTCAATTAATTCAAAAAAAAAAAGCTAATTCAAATGATCAAGATTCATACTGACAAGAATGTTACAGATTTGCTTACAGAAAGCATTTTTTTTTTTTTTTTTTTTGAGTAAGTAATTTTCAATATTTTTGCTAGTAATTGGAATCTAAATCTTTAAGCCTGATTAAGAAAATGGTAAGCTAGATGAAAAGAGATAATTAGTAAATTAAAACAGAAAGAGAGACTGTTATAAATTATACTAAGTGATTTAGTGAAAAAAGAATAGAGAGAAGTTTTGCGTTGAAAACAGAAAGAGGAGAGTGTGAAAAAAACAACAGAGAGAAAGTGAGCTAAAAGAATTGAGAGAAATTAAAACAAGACAGAGAGAAATGTGAGCTAAAAGAATTGAAGAAACAAAAACAGACAGAGGAATTTGTAAAGTTAAAATACTAATTTGATATGGAAAATGCTGAAAAGAAAGGAATTAGAGTTAATGCTCGATGATTTCACAGATAATGTGCTAGGCATAAACTTACCTACAGCTAGTGAAACTTAATGCTGCTAGGCAATATACTTACTACTTAATTGTTGTAATTAATGCTGCTAGGCTTAATTTACTACTGAGTTACTACTGCTGGGTTACTTACTACTGCTAGTTAAAAGTTAATGCTGCTAGGCATAACTTACAACTGCTGGTGAACGTTAATGCTGTTGAGGGTAGTTTCATAAATACTTTGATTAAGGGTTTCATTCAATCATTTAATCGATTTCAATCTTTCATATACTCTCTAATCATTAACCCTAACTCAATTTCATTGTTAATCATCAAAACCCATCACAATGTCTGCTCCAAAGTTTGCTGATTCACACAACATGGTCGCAGTTTCTTGGCTAAACCCACTGAAAGTAACGGGTTTGAGTAAATTTTAGATTTCTTGAATGCAAATCCTATCAAATATGCATTAACGGTTAATCCTGCAATCTATACTTCATGTATTGAGCAATTGTGGGCTACTACAAAGGTGAAAACTATTAATGGAGAAGTTTGGTTACAAGCCCTAGTAGATGGGAAGAAAGTGCTCATCACTGAGACAAGTGTAAGAAGAGATCTATCATGGAAGAAGCTGAAGGAATTGAATAGGTCCTACCCAATGCTGATATTTTTGTAGTCAACTTGCTTTAATGGGTTTATGGAAAAACCTTCTCAGAATCTACTTTCTACAAAGCTTCTTTCTCCTTAAAAAAAAAACAATGGAAGTTTTTGATTCATACTATTCTGCAATGCCTAAGTGTTAAGTCATGGAACGAATTTAGTAGCACTGTGGCCTCTGCAATAATCTGCTTAGCCACAAACCAGAAATTTAAATTTTCTAAGTATATCTTTGAAAGTATGGTAAAGAATATGGATAGTAGTGTCAAATTTCTAATGTATCCAAGGTTTGTGCAAGTCTTTTTGGATAAACAATTGTGATTATGCCTCACTCATCATAAAAAAAATTGTTACACCCTCTCACACAAAGAAGGTATTTAGAAATATGAAAAGGGTTGGGAAAGGATTCTCTAGAGCAGTTACACCCTTATTTCCAACCATGATGGTTCAAGCTTTAGAAGAAATGGGTGAAGGTTCAGCTATGCCAACTAATCCCCATCACACACTCATCATTCAACTAGCAACTTCACAGCCTCAGAAGAAACAATCTATGAGAAAACAGAGAAAAGACACTGAGATTTCTCAATTTAGTGCTTCTTCTAATGATCCACTTCTCAGTGGTAAGGATAGATTGAAACTTGAGGAATTGATGACATTGTGTACCAACTTACAGAACTGGGTTCTTGATTTGGAACATACAAAGACCACTCAGGCATTGGAAATTGAAAGCTTAAAAAGAAGGGTGAACAAGCTTGAGAAGAAGAAAAGGTCAAGAACTCCCAAGCTCAAAGACTATTCAAGAATTGGTAGATTGCACAATTTGTTTTCCCTCTGAAGAAAGAAGGTTTGGTGATCAGAGATCATCCGACAAGGGAGGAAATTGAAAGATATTGACAAAGAATGCAGAGGTTACATTGTTATTGAAACTCAAGGGAGGTATGATGATGCTCAAAATGTTTGAAAAACTTTTTAATGGTGAAGAAGTGTTTGTTGCATAGCAAAGTGAAAAAGTTGTTGAAGAAGTAGTTAGTACTGCTGAAGTTAGTGCGGTATGTGCTTAAATACACATACCTTTTATCTAATAAAATGAGCTAAAAAAACCATAAGACTAAAATACATAAAAAATGCATTGGTAATATCTGTATATTACGTGAATTGGTCTGCTTAGGTATGGACATTCAATAAAAAGGGACAAAAAAGTCAAAACGGACAAAACCGAGCACGGGAATGGAAAGAGTGCAAGAAATTGAAGCCGAAGCGTAACATGTTATAATGGGCTAAACTCGTACCTATCTTATTGGCCGGTCACCCATTAACCTTGTATCTTACAAAAAATAAGCCTTTTACTTAATTAGCCCTTTATAACAAATCCTTAACCATTCGGGCCCAAGTCAAGCCCAAACCCAATCCTTGTCTACATCTAGTATAAACACGAGTCAAACCACCAGTCATTAACACTATTTATCCCTTGTACCCCTTTCCCTCTATTGTTACCCTAAACAAATATGCAGGGTAAATCTAACCAATCCCACGCTCTATAATGCTTCTAGAAGGCTCAGACTGACACATCTTACAACCATCTAAGTCCAAGATGCAATACCCCACCAATACCATTGGTTGATTATATGTGTACTTGATCCAACGGATGAAAAGATAAAGATTATGAGGCGGTTATGATTGAAGGGACGAGATGGAAGATGGGAGACGCTCCTATTTGGCCTAGAAGCTTCCTTTACCCTCTATAAATAGAGCCTAGCTCAACATAGTGGAGGTAGTGTAGTTTATTAATCAGCCTATGTTTTATTTAGTAGCTTATATGTTTTTTTTAGCTATTGTCATTACAATTTCTTTTCAAGCATTGTAAACT
The DNA here is from genome assembly GCA_026074375.1 of Tanacetum coccineum. Lineage (NCBI taxonomy): Eukaryota > Viridiplantae > Streptophyta > Magnoliopsida > Asterales > Asteraceae > Tanacetum > Tanacetum coccineum. The sequence goes on along the minus strand of BQNB010105922.1, from coordinate 19,653 downwards.
CTTTCATTATTAATAAAAATGGCAGTTTCATTTTTAAATCCCCTATTTTTTGGGGGTTAATTTTTTGAATTTTTGTTTTACTTATTATGAAATTTTAGCTTAAAAATGCATCTAGAAGTTACTAAATAAATAATAAGCTCTTTAAAATCTTAGTTAACTATTAAGCTAGCCTTTATTCAGTTTAGCTTGTTTTGAGCTAAACTGAATAAGTCATTCACCAAAAAAAAAACTCACTCACAAATTTCCTTAGCTTACTTTTAGATGATAAGCCAATAATGGACGGGCTTATAGACCTCACCAGCTTGTTTTCAACAAGATGGAGCTTGTAGAATAGCTCTTAAAAGCATAATTAGATCCATGTTTGGCTGGGATCAAGGTACAATCTCTTATTTCACATCTTATCTTATTTACCTGTTTTGCTTGTTATCTGCTTATTCTGCTTATTCTCTGCTTTTACTTGCTTATTTGTTCTTGTTTAGTTTTGCATTAGCTTAAGAAGTCTTGTTTCTAGTCTAGTTTAGCTTGTTTAATGATTAATGAAATTATGTCCTTTATTTTAGTCTAATCAGTTTATAAGCTAGCTTATTGGTTTGCGCTTATTATTCTGAATTAGTTGCTTAAAAGTACTTTAATATAGTTTGTTACATTCTGTTTTCAGTTTTACATGCTTAATAAGGTCTAAATCAGCTTAAATTTGAGTTTCATGATTTTAAAAGGGTGTTTGGCACAAGTAGTTTTAACTTAGTTAAAACTGCTTGGTTTGCATGAGGACCTAAGCAGATTTAATAAGCTCACAAAGGTCTAAATGGAAGTTTTCATAATCTTGAAATCAAGTCCTTGTTTAGATATGTAGTTGTTTTGTCCAAGTGCTCAAAACTGTTAGTGTCTAAATTGTTCTATCCTGTTTAATTCTTGGATTCAAATTATTATGCTTAAGTTGTAGTATTTTTGTGTCCATTTGAGTTTAATTGGTATCAATACTCATCTGTTTTTAGTTCTTAGTTTGTCTAAGTAGCTTTTGTGTCTTAAAAAATTATTACAAGTCCTTTTTTTAAAACCAAAAACCCAAAAATATTAGTTCAAACTGTCAATTTCAATTGCCTTTTCTAGCTTATTTTCTGGTCCAATTTGGATATCAATCTCAATCTGTTTTGAGATTTCAACTTATTTCAAAAGCTTATTTGTTCTAAATCCAAGCTTAAGTTTTGGTAAAACATCCTTTGAGTTTTTTTAAGTCAACTGTCTAATTGGTTTTAGCTGTTATTTGCTTATTTTCTTTGCTTGTTTTCATCCTTACATGCTTAATGAGTCTAGTTTTTAGGATTTATTTTTTTACTTAATTAAGAACTTCCAGTTGCTTATTAAGATTTTAAAAAATCCAAACAGTGTATCCCCCCCCCCCCCCCCTTAATATAAGACTTGGCAGTCTTAACTAGTAGTTTTTGTAAATTGTCATCTTTTTAGTAGCCTTTCCGAGCTTATTCCTCAATATAGTTAGCTTAATTTTTGCTTATTTGTGTCATTAGCCTGTAGTACTTTGTCTATTTTCAACTTTCAGCTTATTATCTATAGCTTATTAGTGTTTAAATCTTAGGTTAAAATAGGTAAAAGTCCTTAAAGTGTAATTTCATTCAACATGTCTTAAAGCTTTTCAGAGTATTTCAGCTTATTTTCTTTACTAATTTCTAGTACTTAAAGCTTATTAGGTCTAGGTGAGGGGCTGTTGTCAGCTTATTAGCTTTTCTGAGTGCTATTTGAGTCTAAAAAACCACACAGTTTAGCTATAAGTCATTTAGTCTTAAATAAGCCCACTGTCATCCTTTCTCAGCATTTTTTCTAGCTTATTTTTTAAGTTCTGTCTAAAGTTCCTTAGTTAAAGTAGCTTATAATTGCTTATAGATTAGTTTTCAAAAAGAAAAATTGAAAAAATAAAAATAAAAACAAAAAGGTAAGGTCCAGGACTCGAACCTGCGACCTCACCCTCAACACACCAACAACCTTACCACTGCGCCCTTGGGTCTTTTTCATAAGACCCATTCACCATTTAATATTTATACTCTTTTTCAGTTTTAGCCCTTTTAGCTTAATTGATTTTTCCTGGCTTATTTATAAGCCTGTTTTTAACAGTTTTATTTTTTAAACATTAGTATTAGTGTAAAGTACTTTCAGTAATTTTTTGGAATTTTTATAAAATAGTTTAGCATTTTTAGTATTATTTTTAGATTAAAACTGTTTTTAATTCATAATAAATAAAATAAAAATCAAAAAAATATAATTTCTTTTTCAAAAATTATTTTCAGTCATTTAGGATTTATAAAAAATAAAAAAATAGTTTTTGGGTTAAAATTTGATAATTTAGGTTTTTAGATGCGTTTTTAGATTCTCGTTAACGTTTTCGTGCTTAATTCGTAATTGCTTTATTTGTTGCTTGCCTTTATTTGCTTTTGCATTTCATTATTAGAAATAGAATCCAAAATCAAAGATTTGAAATTATTCAAATCACGCGATCACAAACTTAAACGAGATTCTCAAATTCACGCTTCGTCGGGATACGACTCGGGAAGATTTGGTCATCACTTTTCCTAAAGTGATTTTCATTTCATAATGTAATACTACACTTATTATTTGGTATTTGGTATAAAAAAAAAATTAAAAATTTTATATATATATATATATAATATATATAGTCGCGATATACTACTAAACCCATATCAAGTTTTTGGCGTCGTTGCCGGGAAGTGTGTATCGAATATCGCGTTGAAGATTGAAGATTAGTGTTTTGAAGACCCTTCCTCGTGAAGTTATCATTTTATTATTTTCTTTTATATAAAACTTAAAAATACAAAAATATTTTATTTTTATCGATTTATTAGATTTATTAGAAAATACCAAATAATTTTCCTAAAGTATTTAAAAAAACCAAAAAAAATTAAAAAACAATAAAAACAACCGTTGTGTCACTTGTGAAATCGGCTCACTTTTAGATTACAAACTTTAAGAGATGTTTAAGGAGGGTTGATCCTACGAACTTCGACCCGAAAGGAGAAGGTTTTTTAAACGCTTCAGCGCTTACCCACTCCTCCGCTCTTTGTGCGTTTCTAGAGACTACCGTTACACTTATTCCGATTTTTTTGGTTACAAAAATATTTTTTCTTTTTATTTCTCTTATTTTATTTTTAGTGCATGCGCACCCGCTCTTCATCGAATTTAATTGTCGAATCTTCCACGACTTCCAAAACGTCGAATCGAGACGGTGCCAAGCAAGAGTACAAACCGTTTTCTCTGAAGAGACCCTTCCCGTAGTTACTATTGCCGAATGCAAGTACTATTGGAGGAATTACTCCAAGCACCCCCGAGGGTTACGGAGATGCTATCGTTATTCCCGCTATTCTCATGGAGAATTTTGAGCTTAAACATGGTCTTCTAAATCTTGTAACTTCAAAACAATTTTACAGATTTGAGAAAGAAGACCCTCATGCTCACATTCGTTGGTTTAACAAGATTACTTCCACGATTAAGTATAAAGATGTGCCTAATTCGTCGATTAAGCTTATGCTTTTTTCATTTTCTATCGAGGGGGCAGCCCGGATTTGGCTCGAAAAAGAACCCCCTCGTTCTATTCTTACTTGGGAAGACCTTGTTTCCAAGTTTATTAACCAATTCTTTCCTCCTTCCAAAACTACAAATCTCCGAAACGAAATCACAAATTTTCAACAAAACTTTGAGGAAACGTTTAGTGAGGCATGAGACCGTTTCAAGGATCTCCTTCATGCATGCCCACATCACGGTTTTACGAAATTACATCAACTTGATACTTTCTACAATGCTTTAAACCCAACCTATCAAGATTCTTTGAATGCCGCTGCCGGTGGTAATCTTTTGACTAAAATTCCTCGAGATGCTTTGACAATTATTGAAAATAAATCAAAAGTTCTCAATTCACGAAACAAATCGGTTGTTTCCAAAGTGAGTGCAAATACTTCTTCTTCTACCACGACATGTCTATCGGAGATGGCCGCTCTTACTGATGCCGTTAATGCTATGCGTCGTCATGTTAAGACCTCATCTCCAGAGACCGTTAAAGCAATTTCTAAAAGTTGTGTGACTTATGGGGGACCGCATCCCTACTATGAGTATCTTGCCGCCGATGGAAACACTGATCAAGATTCATACTGACAAAAGCATTTGATGTAAGTAGATTTCAATATTTGATTGCTAGTATTGGAATGCTAAATCTTTAAAGTTCTGATTAAGAAAATGGTGAGGTAAAAGAATTGAGAGAAGATGTGAGTTGAAAAACAAAAAGAGAGATGTATGACAAAAACAGACAGAGAGAATTGTGAGCTAAAAGAATTGAGAGAAATCAAAAACAGACAGAGAGAATTTGTAAGTTAAAATATTAATTTAATGATGGAAATGCTGATTAGAAAGGATTTGGAGTTAATGCTGGTAATTCAAAGTTAATGCTGCTATGCATAAACTTATTGCTGTTAGAAAAAGTTAATGCTGCTAGGCATAACTTACTACTACTGGTTGTAAGTTAATGCTGTTAGGCTTAATTTACTAATGAGTTACTACTGCTGGGTTACTTACTACTGCTAGTTGAAAGTTAATGCTGCTAGGCATAAACTTACAACTACTGGTGAACGTTAATGCTGTTAAGGGTATATTCATAAATACTTTGATTAAGGGCTTCAATCACTTATTCAATTGATTTTAATCTTTCATATACTCTCTAATCATAAACCCTAACTCAATTTCATCATTCTTCATCAAAACCCAACACAATGTCAGATCTAAAGTTTGCTGATACTCATAATTTGGTTGCGTTTTTGTCGAAACCTACTGAAAGTGAAGGGTTTGAGCAAATTGTTGATTTTCTAAATGCAAACCTTATCAAATATGCTTTAACCATTAATCCTATAATTTATACTTCATGTATTAAATAGTTCTGGGATACTGTTAAGGTGAAAACGGTTAATGAGGAAGTTTAGTTGCACGCCCTAGTGGATAAGAAGAAGGTGATCATCACTGAATCCATAATAAGGAGAGATCTTCAACTGGAAGATGCTGAAGGTACTGATTGTCTACCCAATGCTACTATTTTTGAGCAACTTACACATATGGGGTATGAAAAACTTTCTCAGAAGCTTACATTTTACAAGGCTTTATTTTCTCCTCAATGGAAGTATTTGATTCATACTATTTTGTAATGCCTAAGTGCTAAATTACTGCATGGAATGAATTTAGTAGCACTATAGCCTTTACAATTATTTGTTTAGCCACAAACAAAAAATTCAACTTTTCCAAGTATATCTTTGATAATATGGTAAAGAATGTGGATAATATGGTAAAATTCTGGATGTATCCAAGATTCGTACAAGTGTTTGTGAATAAACAAGTTGGGGATATGTCTCATCATAAAAGGATTTATGTTACCCCCTCTCATACTAAGAAGATATTTGGGAACATGAAGAGGGAAGGGAAAGGTTTTTCTGGAAGAGTTACACCTTTATTTCCAGCCATGATGGTTCAAGCTCAGGAAGAAATAGGTGAAGGTTCAGCTAATCCTAATGATCCTTATCACACACCCATTATTACTCAACCATCAACATCTAAACCCCAGAAGAAACAAAACCCAAGGAAGCCAAAGAGAAAAGACACTGAGATTCCTCAATCTAGTGGTCCTATAGAGCCTATAGCATATGAGGCTGCCAATGAGGAAAATGTACCTACATATTCCAATGATCCACTGCTCAGTGGTGAGTATAGTCTGAAACTTAAAGATTTGATGGAAATTTGTACCAAATTACAACAGAGAGTCCTTGACCTGGAAAATACTAAGACTGCTCAAGCACATGAGATTTCAAGTTTGAAGTTGAGAGTCAAAAGGTTAGAAAAGAAAGGAGGGTCAAGAACTCACAAGCTCAAAAGACTACTCAAGGTTGGTAGATCTGCACAAGTTGTTTCTTTTGAAGATGAAGGTTTGGGTAATCAGGAGGATGCATCTAGATAGGGAAGGAAAATAGATGACATTGACCAAGATGCAGAAGTTACATTGGTAGATGAAACTCATGGGAGGCATGATGATCCTCAAATGTTTGATAGAGATGTTTTTAATGGTGAAGAAGTGTTTGTTGCAGAGCAAAGTGAAAAAGTTATTGAAGAAGTAGTTAGTACTGCTGAAGTTGGTGCTGCTGCAACAATTACTACTGAAGAGATCACTTTGGCTCAAGCATTGGCTGAATTGAGGAGTGCAAAACCTAAGGTTGTGGTACCAGAGCTAGTGTAGAGTACAACCACAACAGCACCTTCAACAATACCCAAAGCTAAAAGCATTAATTTTAGAGACCCTGGTGAATCTACAATAAGAACAACACTAACACCAATACCTTTAAACATCAAGGATAAAGGCAAAGCTAAGATGATTGAACCTGAGAAGCCTTTGAAGAAGAAAGAACAAATAAGACTTGATGAAGAACTTGCTTTCAAGCTATAAGCTGAAGAAGAAGAACAAGCAAGACTTGCAAGAGAGAAGGCTGAGAAAGTTGAAGAAGCCAACATTTCATGGGATAATGTGCAAGCAATGATAGAGGTTGATAGGTTATTGGCTGAAAGATTGCAAGCAAGAGAGCAAGAAGAATTAACAGATGAAGAAAAGGCAAGATTGTTTGTAAAACTCTTGGAGAAGAGAAAAAAACACTTTGCAACATTAAGAGCTCAAGAAAAGAGGAACAAGCCACCAACTAAAGCACAAAAGAAAAGTACAATGTCAACTTATCTGAAACACATGGCTGGTTACAAGCAAAGTCAATTGAAGAACAAGTCATTTGCAAAAATTCAGAAGTTATTTGATAAAGCCATAACAAGGGTAAACATGTTTGTTGATATGGATACTGAGTTGGTGAAAGAGAGCTCAAAGAAAGCTGAAGCAGAGATGGCACAAGAGAGTAGTTCTAAGAGAGCAGGAGAAGAGCTAGAACAAGAGGTAGCAAAGAAACAGAAAATGGAAGATGATAAAGAGAAAGAAGATCTTAAACAATGCTTTGAGATTGTCCAAGATGATGAAGTGGCAATTGATGCTATACCTCTAGCTACCAAGCCTGCACCCATTGTAAATTTCCAGATTCATAAAAAAGAAAGGAATGGTTATTATGAAATAATGAGAGCTGATGGAAGTGCCAAGACATACTTATTGTTTAGTCAACTGCTCAAAGAGTTTGACAGAGAAGACTTGGAAAATCTATGGAAGTTGGTTAAAGCTAAGCATGGGAATACAAGGCCAGAAGAAGGCTATGAAAGAGTGTTATAGGGTGATCTAAAGACTATGTTTGAACATCATGTAGAAGATCTAATATGGAGGAATTTACAAGGAAAGAAAGTATTGCTTTGGAGGCTATATGATTCCTGTGGAATACACTTTGTGAGGTTTGAAGATATGCATGTTTATATGCTAGTTGAGAAGAGATATCCCCTTACACCTGCAACAATCACTGATATGCTAAATAAGAAGCTGCAAGCTGTTGGAATGAAATATGTTATCAGCTTCTTAAGCTTATGACAAAACAGCTCAAGAAACAATTAAGTGTTTGAAAGCATCCTCCTGGTGATTATAAAGCTTTTAATGAAGAAACTTGATATTTTTAAAAAAGAATATCAAGTTTAGGGGAGGATTGTTAGGATTAAAAGCCTCTTGATGCTGTTTGGAAGTTAATACTGGTAAGTGGAAGTTAAGACTATTAAAGTATTAGTTACTGCTGCTAAGTATAAACTAGTGCTGTTAGTAATCTTAATGAAAAATATGCTAAGTGGTTATATTCTGCTAGTGTAAGTTACTACGTGCAAGTGTGATATTAGTACTGTTGAGTTACTACTGCTAGAAAATAGTAACGACTGCTATAATATGTTTACTACTGAAGTTACTACTTGCTAGGTATAACATAGTACTTAAGCTGATGAAAATTGAAGAAAACATTCTTAAGTTAGTTAATGCAGCAGCTTGTACACATTAGTGCTGCGTGCTGAACAGGAAAGTTACTACTGTTGTGTTTAGGGGAAAAAGATACAACAACTGCTTGGAATAGTTTAACATGCTGGAGACGAGAGACATTGAGAACAAAGACTTATCAAATAGAATAGATAAAGAATTCGTTGTGTGATAAGTTGAATGATTTTTGTAAAAGATACGTATAATTTATATGTTTAAAGAGCATGATAACTTAGGAAAATATTTGTAAGCCGGTTTAGGACTCCTTGGAAGTATAAAAGAAGGTCTTAGGTGCATAGATTAGATATCATAGAAATCATTTATTTTGATATCGAATAATTCTTCAAGGTTTTGCGTAACCCTAACACTATTAAAGAGGGTTCGTATAATTGAGGGCTGAAATTTGGTAAACTGTTTTGTTATTGATCTTAATCATTATTGTTTCATTGAAATTTCTTCATTAGTATCATTGACTAGATTCCGCATAGTCTTTGATATTCACAATCAAAGTTTCTATCATAATTGTTTTGAATTTATTCAATACAACTTAGCCTTATACAAGCTAAGAAAGATCTATTCTATTGAGATCAACAGTACCTAAGCACAAAAAAACTAAGCAAAACAAAGAAGAATTGTGTATTTCTCGTATGCTCAAATGAGACCTATAAAACTGTTAATAAACAAATTATTTAGATAGTTAAGAAGCTGTTAATAGCAACAGTCATAATTGTTTGCCCAACAGTCACGATGGTTGGGAACAACATATTAGCTTGAACGAGTGTGCACTTTACGCTTTCTTAACCCGCATCCAAACATATTATGAAATCCCGTTGTTCTCTAGCAAATCAACATAAGATGGATAGAAACGAATCTTGTCATTCTGGACAATATGTAAGAAACAATCAACACGAATAATGTTACAATAATACAATACATAATGGAACTTCAAACACAGTCCTAAACCTTGATGACTACATGCATATAATGTGATTAAATTACGTTTGAAGAATATATAGTTGAATCAGTTACAAGTTTACTTAAGATCATCCTACACTCAACCTGGATGATGTATGTAGTGTGATTTAGAGAAGCACAAACCGGTTTTCAAACCGGCCGTTCCGATTGTCTAGACCCGCTTTTCTCTAAACAGGTTTTTGGGAAAACCGGTTTTTGGTTTTTCAGCCGGTTTGGTTCAAGAACCCGTTTTTTTCGCCTCTAGTGTGATTAAACTACTCGCTCGTTTAATAGACTCCTATCGAATGTTCACTCGTTACTTTTTGCTTTGTTGTGTAACTATCTTTATTTTTTATTTATTGTATACATCATGTTTATTGTGTGTATTTTATTATCATTTTACAATTCCATTTATCAACACTCTTATTAACATAGAAGGGTAAAATGATCACAAGATACACACAATAGACGGAATTTAAAATTGTAATGTATAGAATAGAAATAAAAAATGGTTACGCAACAAAACAAAACGTAACAAGTCGGTCACAATTTTTTTGCCCTTTTCCCTATTACAGTAGTAATTATGCAAGGTTCTGAAAATATGAAGAGAATGGTGGCGTGTCACCGTTATTTTTGTTGAGAAAGAGAAATGCCCCTTTTATTTAACTGATTTGGTAGTTAAACTAACTGCTATGCAGTTATAACCGAAAAATCAGTTTTGTTGGTCATATATTCATCACAATCTCTGGTTCTGTTTGATAACATCAAAAACACATTCTCGTTTCATAATCTGAGTTTTATCCGATTTAAGATTTCGATAGAACCATCGAAATACTTCAATCTAAAAGTGTTTACACGACTCTCAGATTTCTTCTGTGATCATTTCTATACAACAGGTATGTGCAAAAGCTTATGTGATAAAAAAATGACGATTGACATTGGCGGAGACAAAGGGGGCCTGGTGGGCACGTGCCCCCCCTGCGAAAAAAATTGTAATGCAAAATTTTCAAAATATTCGATTATTTTTTTAATTTGCCCTCTGACCAATCAATTCGTAGTGGAGTTTCTAAAAAATATCAAACTTTGCCTCTTCGATCGTAACTTTCCGGCTCCGCCCTGATGATCGAATAAATAATATATCTATTACTAAAACAAAAAGCATAGTATTTTAATGCTGGCTTAAATTTTAAGAGAATATTTACATGAAATTGTATTACGTTAACAATTTTTTTTGGAAGTGAACTTTGAGGCCCCGATTATATATAACGAGATGTATATTTTGAGGCCCTTAAAGATTTGAGGCCCTGTAGCACACCTCGCACACCCTCGTGTTAAGCAAGTACAAAAAATAATATATATATATATGCCATATATAGAACAAGTTTCGGGCTATATAAAACAGAATCAACTTTACTTTTCAAGGATGGATGGAAGCAGTGAAGATGAACACAATAACATTTTGCAAATGAGACATTTAGTTGAAAAGCAAGATTCTACTTCCAAGGTAGTACTTGTCTTAGTTATTCATACTCATTCATGTCATTTTAACATGTTCGAACCATTAGACATGTTTCTAATAGATTATTGAATCTTACTACAGGAGTATGATGATTTTACTCTTAGAAGGTTTCTTCGTGCTCGTGATCTGGAAATAGATAAAGCCACTGCTATGTTTCTAAAGTTCGTTAAATGGAGAAGAACATTTGTTCCAAATGGTAGCATTTCTGTATCAGAAATCCCGAATGAACTAGCTCAAAATAAGTTGTTCATGCAAGGAACAGATAAAAGTGGACGGTTGATCACCGTTGTGTTTGGAGGCAGACATTACCATAACAAAATAGGAGGTCTTGAAGAGTTTCAACGTATGTTAATAACCTTACGTACCACATATGTTCATCAATCCAAATCATCTTTTTTATAATTCTTTTGCTAATAGTGATTGTGAATTCCATCATAGGTTTTGTCGTCTTCACACTTGATAGAATAGCTGCAAGGTATAACCATATCAGTTCAGGTCAAAATGGATAGTTTTGTGGGTCACATTTCGAAAAAGATAATACTAGGTTTATTTTTATAAAACAAACATATACAATTTCAATATCAGGCTGCCTCCAGGCCAAGAAAAGTATGTGTCGATAACAGATGTACAAGGATGGGGATATTCAAACAGTGATATTCGTGGATATCTTGCGGCCATTACTGTTTTGCAGGTTTAAAATCACTTCACTCTTGTGTCTGTGTGTGTTGACTTTAAATTACAGATATTTTTACTCCAACATGATGGCCTAGAAGGCTAGATCATGTAGTTTCTAATATTACAAATTGATGTATGTAAATGACAGGATTATTATCCTGAAAGACTTGAGAAAATGTATGTCATGCATGCTCCTTACCTATTTATGACGGCATGGAACATCATTTATCCGTTTATTGATGAGAAAACAAAGAAAAAGGTAAGCTTGGTGACTTGGTGAAAACCGATCAAAGTTTGTAAGATACTCCTACTTAACAATTTAGGACTATTGTTTTTTCCGGGTCACCCGAACCTATACTAAGATTGAATGTATGTTTACCTTGCAGATTGTCTTTGTTGAAACCAAGCAGCTGAAATCGACGATTACTGAAAGACATTGCGAGAGCCCACTTCCGGAAATTTATAGTAGGCAAACTAAATTGGTTTCCCATCCAAATAGCTAATTTTAGAACTACATGTAGATGTAATGTACTGATAAAAGGCTTTGTCCGTCATTTTACAATAACATGATCTACATAATAAACAATAGCGCGTGCACAGCTAAAACTATGCAAAAATTCTACTAAAACTACACTAAAAGTATCACATAAGAAGTTCTTGTGTGAGTTCAATGGAACCAACTCGGGTGAATGTGGCTTCACCCCAGGATGGCTAAATACCATTGGACACGAAAAAATTGTTGTGTGAGTTTAACAAGTCTAGGGACCCAAATATCATGTTGGTGAAAGATAAGAGGCCATATGTAAACTAAATAATAAAAGGGTCCAACTAATAAGCAACCTAAATATCAATTCTAATGGGCAATAAATAGCATTTAGACAACATCATACAATACCCCATTTGGTAATTCACACATTCAAAAATTTCTGTCCACAAAAAAGATTAGGGTGATGTTACCGGCGATCCACTTTTGTCTCCTATTAATTGTTTCGGCTTATGAAACATAAGCTCATTTGGGCTTATATTTCATAAGCCTTAATTTTTTTGGCTTATTTTGAGACTTGTGGGCTTATATAAGTTTATTACGATATGATAAACTTATATAAGCATGTAACTTTCAAAATAAGCCAGAAAATTGGGGCTTGTGAAATATAAGCCGAAATCAATTTTCGTCTTATATTTCACAAGCCCCAATTTTCTGGCTTATTTTGAGACTTGGTGGCTTATATAAGTTTATTATTATATAATAAACTTATATAAGCCCTTAAATCTTAAAATAAGCCAGAAAATTGGGGCTTATGAAATATAAGTCCAAATGAGTTTATGTTTCATAAGCTGGAACAAACACCCGGGCAAGATCTATTTTTATAGTTTTCATAATTTTTATTATGTTCTATATTTTCTTTTCTGTTTTTTATTACTTTTAAACTTTTTATGTTTTATTCTTTAAGTTTCGTAGTAACATAAACATAAACAAAACAAAACTATTTTTAAAAAAAATAAAAAAGAAGAAAAAAAGTGATGGGATATTAGAGTAAGGAGTGTGGTAACGAGCAGGCTTCGCCACATCCTACGTGGCTTCGCCATGGTGCTCGCCACCACACCAAGGATGCTCGCCACCTCCCAAAATCGTGTGTCTCGCCAACCACACGAGTCAAATAAGACAAAGGGCCCGTTTGGTTCGCAGAATGTTTTTGGTGGAATTGGAATGTGTTTGAGGATTAGAAATGTTAAGGAATTGTAATGTTAAATAATTGAATGTGAATGAATTGGAATTTATGAAAACTATTGTGTGTTTGGTTGGAAAGAAATGAAAAAACAAATCATATAATTAAACTAATAATAATAAATATAATTTTTTTAAAATAAATAATAATAATAATATAATTTTTAAAAAATAATTTAATTTTTAAAAATTAAAAAATAAATATAATTTTAAAAAATAAATAAATATAATTTTTAAATAAATAATAATAATAATAATTAATAATAATAATAATAATATAGTTTTAAATAAATAAAAAATTTATAAAACAAATAAATAAATAATAATAATATAATTTTAAATAAATAATTAAATATAATTTTTAAATAAACATAATTTTTAAAAAATAAATAAATAAATAATAATTTAATTTTAAATAAATAATTAAATATATTTTTAAATAAATATATCTTTTAGAAAATAACTAAATAATAATATAATTTTTAAATAAATAAATAAATATAATTTTTAAATAAATAAATAAATATAATTTTTAAA
>BQNB010105921.1:0-23501 GCA_026074375.1 Tanacetum coccineum | reverse complement strand
CATGCCACCTCCACCATCATCATCCGTACCCCGTCACCATCTTCATCATCACATCGCCATCAACACCACCAACATCACCTCGTCACCCCCTTCCCCTAACATCATCACCAGCCACCACATAGGGTGCGTTTGGTTATTTTTAAGCACCATCAGGGTGTGTTTGGTTTTTGCACCAGCAAGGGTGCGTGCGGTTTTAAACCCCCACATAGGGTGCGTATGGTTTTGATAAAAACACCACAAAAGGGTGCGTGATTTTGTAGAATCACAGTTAGGGTGCATTTGTTTTTCTTAAAACAACCCAGGGTGCGTTTTGTTTTTCATACAACATAGGGGCGTTTGGATCCGGGGTTAACATCAACAGTGGGTGCGTTTGGGTGTTAAAACACAACATAAGGGTGAGTTTGGTTGTTAAAACACAACATAAGGGTGCGTTTGGTTTGACAGTTACAACATAAGGGTGCGTTTGGTTTGACAGTTTTATAACAAGGGTGTGTTTGGTTTATAAAAAATGAACTATAAAATGTATTACAAGATTTGGTAATTAATAACCGGATTTAATGGTGGTTTAATGGTTAAATAAATGTATTATTATTTTATTTTTGTTTTTGTGTATTGTTAATCATAAAGGGGTGTTTAGTTATGCGTTTTACGGCCTACATGGGTGTTTGGTTCGCTGTTTAACAGCCCATAAGGGTGCATTTGGGACATCAGCCCAAATAAGGGTGTGCTTGGTTTTACTTGTTTTGTTATTTATTCGATATCGTTTATTTATATATATTGAATGTTAAGAGTCTCTATTTCATCCATGTCCATTTTGATTGTACTATCCTCCACATTTCCTTTCGCTTGAGACTAAGCTTTCAATTCACTTAATTCAAACAACTGAGTAAAACTTGGAGCATTTTGATTTAAAACACTGTTTTCTAGTTGAAAAATTTCTTGATTAAGTTGAGAATCAACTTCCAAAGTGATGCAATGTTTTTCAAGAGTCGTAAAACTCTTACAAAGTTTATCTTAAGTTTCTTTATCAACAAAATCCTTTTTATTAAGAAGCTCAGTCTTGAGTTCGAGACACTTTTGACATTCATTCACAGTTTTACAGCCTTCATTCACAGACAAATTCACAACAGTTTTTACAATATCATTATCAATAGCTTGTGCCAAGAGTCGTTCATTTTCACTCAAAACTTGATTTATTTTAACTTTGAAAGTTCTGGACATCGACAAGTTCTTCAACCAAGTATTGATTGAAGTTATTGAAGATATCTTTTAATTCTTTTATAAACGGAATGATTTCATCTCGAAAATAAGCCTTTGTATGTTCAAACCCCCACGTGCCCTCAGTGATAGTTGTGGCAGTGGTTCTTTCTTTGACAACCAGATTAAAGCCAGTAAGAAAGCGTTTGAGCTCTTTCAAGCTAGTATACACCATACTTACTTTTGGAAGTTGTTTTGGAACCTCAACTTTGATGGTTGTTGAAGAATGAGATGGGTCTAAAGCTGGGACCGAAGTCGCTTTCCAATAGGCATGTTCACTATATAAATTAGATTGTCGAACAAATCGTTTGTTGTACAACCAATGGATTTCGTGTTTACTCTATGTTTTACAACCAATGGATCTTGTTCTTTCAAAAGCATTTTTGAACGACTCTCTTCACAAAGCATTAATGTTTCATCAGAATCGGGAATCACAACAGTATCCATTTTAAGAATGACATTCCCGTCATACAGTTTTGGCTTTGACTCCCGAACTTTCTTCAGATAGAAAGGTTTTTCAAAACCGATTGCTTGTTTCGTGGAATGATCATAACAAATTTTGGATTTAGTCATCATATGAACAGTTTGCGCAGATTGACCTCTTTTGAAAATGATATTATCAAGTTGCTTAATTTTCTTTTCTAAAGCAATTTCTCTATCAATATTTCTGTTTTCTTCCATTTTTAAATCATTTTTGAGATCAGAAACTGTTTTCATTAAAGAATCCTTTTCTTGCACTTGTTCAAAAAGAGTTTCCTTAAGACGTACAATCTCGGCATACTGTTCATTTGATCCTGAAAAACTGTTTTCAACATTTTGCATTTCTTTCAAATCTTTAACCTCTTCTTTATATCTGTCAAGCTCGGTAGTCAAAGCTTTATTGACAGAGTTGCAATGCGTCACTTGGGTAGTTATTTGGTCAAACATAGACAATATCAGGACATCTTGTTGAGCAGAAGAGTTAGAATTCTGAACAGTTTCCTGTTGTGTTTCACTCAGATACTGAGAATAAGGAATGATATTGCTATCACTAGTTTCTACGGACTCACATCATTAACTGTTCAGAAGACTCATTATCTGCTCACGTTGATTAAATAAATCAGAGTTCAGATTATACTGACTGAGTACCTCAGAGAGAGCAGCTGAGCCATTCGTTGACAGATTTGCCATAAGAGCATCTTGGCTGAGTTGAGTTCCATCACAATCATAGTCATAGGCATCCAGATCATCGTCTTTGATAAGCACAATTGGTGTGATGACTTCCTGAGAGGTGAATATCAGGTAGTCCTGGAATCTGCCAAAAGTGCTATTTCTTCCTCTGTTAACGCTTGGACCACCTGCTTGAGCTATGAACCAGCAACATTATATCGTTTGAACCATGTTTCATCCCTGTTCCCGCCTATGGGCTTAGTAACACAGCTTAGCATTATGACCCTCCCTTTGCAATTGTAACAAATAACATCCGTTGTTCCCCCCGTGTTGCTTCTCTCACTTGCACAGGTTGTTTTTTCTTGTAGTTCCAGCAGCATAAGTAGTTTGGTCTCTCCCTGAAACAGGTTGCCAGTTAATTTTCCATCATAGATGGTAGCTTGTTGACGAGGGTTTGACGAGGTCCTATAGCGATTTATTGGATAGATACCGGGATGTTACAACAGCAGTTAGAATGACATCAGGTGATTAAGGCAATCAATTAGATCATCCCCTTATCTGAAACACCATGGGAACAACTAGGACTTGGAGATCGGTTGGAAAATTCAGGTAGTTTTGTTGTTGAAAGAGCTATGGATCATTTCCAATTGTGGGATGACGGATGTGGAAATAAACGTGTGGGGAACGTGGGATGGATACTCAATCTGTTGGATAAGTAATTGAAAAGAGTGTTGATTGATTGGTTGTGAATTGTTGAGGTTTATTTGATAAGGTGTAACCAAACTGTAAAGATTGATATGGTGAAACGTGAAGTTGAGATAGAGACTGTGGGTTAGTGTGGTAGAGTGAGGTATTGATAAGCAAGCGAGTTAATTGGTTAGATCAAACTAAAGCAAGAAGACCGGGGGTTTGCGTTCATGCATCAATGAACTTCAGTTGCATGTCTTTCTTGTTGTTTGCAGGTTAAGCTATGAAGCTGATCAATATGGTATGTGGCCAATCTTTGACCAATTTAACATCAGTAACAAATTTGCTCCATTCATCAGGAAGAGTTTAGAAGACTTGTGTTTACTTGAAACTGCTCCAATTCATCTTGTAAATGTTCATAATCATTGAGTAACAGAGTGAGACCTCAAGTAGTACTCATGTAACGACTCTCCTTCTTGTAAGAAGTGAACTTATCGAATTCATCATACATCTTCACACACGTGTCTGTTTTGTTAAGACCGTTCCTTGCATTAGGCAGTTTAAGCTCTCCAAAGAACTTTGCCACCCAAATGTTGGACTCACAAGAGCATAGATTTAGTGTGGTAGGCATTGGAGAATGATGTTAATGTTTAATAGCTATGATTCACAATCTGCTTGAAATATGCATCAGCTGGAGCCAGTTCAACATATTCCTTAAGCCTGTTACTCCAATCCTCGGATTGAAGGCCAAACAAGTGGTCCTTTTTTCAACAGATCTAGAATATCCTCCATTGTCTAATGCCACATATACAGTTCCATTCTGCTTTTCCATGAATCATACAAGTGTTTTTCAAGCATCGGTGGTTTGTTGTCTCCTCCAGAAAGAAGTGATTTATCAGCAAGAGTTGTCATTGTGGTATCAAAAAGATTACAAATTGATCGATCGGTGGTAGAAAGAAATTGTGTTTGTTTAACGAGATTGGTTGAGACTTGTATGAAACTACGCGGGATTTACAATTCTTGACAAATCGGAACAAACAAGTGTTTGTTTCACGGATTTAACAAGTCAAAGAAATAAACGTATAAATAAATAAAATTGATTTTTAAGTTTAAACTTAATGTTGGTCTCACTAGTCGGAAAAAAAAATAGCTATTCGGGCCTACATCGTTCGGTCCAATTCGAATCGGGATCCTACTCGTTCGGACTCCTAACTCGTTCGGTCACAACTCGTTCGGGTCCTACTTGTTGTCATAGTTCGGTTCCTCTTGATTCGTCAACGAGTTCGTGACCGACAAAGATAAGCTCGTTCGTTTCCCAAATAAGATAGCTACGTTCGTTGTATTCCCAAAAGAGAATAGCTCGTTCGGTTCTTCTAGTTCGGGTTTTTCCCAAACTAAACGGCCGTTCGGATTTGTTCGAACTACAGTAATCTAGTTCGGTTTATCTACTTCGTTCGATGTCCCAACACTAGGAAATCTCGTTCGGTTCTCCTCTGTTAGATGCCAACAACTAAACGAAACCAAATTTTTCAAAACGCAAAAAACACGAATATTTTATAATGGTTTTTTAGCAAAAAATTTCTGGTACAACTATGTTTACTAACGCCCCCCCACTTTACAAACCCTATACGGAACAATAAAAATGAAAACTTTAATGTTTTTAAGCAAAAAATTGTATCACTATGTTGCTCTTTGTAAAGGTTATTTGAAGCACAAATCAAACACAAAAAAAACTAAACACGCCCAACCCATGGCTCCCCCCCCCTTTTGAGACCAATGTAGAATACTAGTAATCTTAAATGATCAAGACCAAAACAAGATGAGCATGTGTTTAGTTATTAGAGATGGTATGGAAATAAAAATAATGAATTGAATTAAATGGAATATAGAAAAAATGAAACAAACCAACCCTCTTCAAGCTAGGAGAGGGACTATATAGTCTCCAAGTCCGAAGTCGAAACGTATCCAATGACGCTTTTCAGATTTACGCGGGACAACCTCCCGGTTTAACAGCAATTTAACACGTAACTTATAATAGTCAAAATAATAAACAGAAAAGATTAAAATAATGATATGAAATTTACAGGGTGTGGCATCCTTTCCTCGTTAAAATAGCTTTGTCCTCAAAGCTTAAGACGTAGTATGAGACGCGGATTCAGAGTTAATGAAAAGGTGAGGGTACTTTTTCTGCATTTGGTCTTCGCGCTCCCAAGTATACTGAGGACCTCTTCTTGAATTCCAACGGACCTTCACGATTGGAATGTGACTTTGTTTCAAACGTTTAACTTTACGGTCCATAATTTCAACCGGTTCTTCAATGAAATTGAGCTTGTCATCTACGTGAATTTCGTCCAACGAAATTGTGAGCTGTTCGTCAGATAAGCACTTCTTTATATTAGAGACGTGAAAGGTACTATGAACACGGCTTAGCTGCTCTGGTAGCTCAAGTTGATATGCAACTGTTCCCACCTTGGCGAGAATCTTAAAAGGTCCAATATAACGAGGGTTCAGCTTTTCTCGTTTTTCGAAACGTATCACTCCTTTCCAGGGCGATACTTTCAATATAACCTTATCCTCAACTTGAAACTCTAATGGATTATGTCTCTTATCGGCGTAGCTCTTTTGTCGATCGCGGGAAGCTTGAATACGATGCTTGATCTAGATGATCTTTTTTGTGGTTTCACGGACAATCTCTGGGCTAGTGAGCTGAGCGTCTCCCACCTCAGCCCAACAGATAGGCGATCGGCATTTGTGACCATACAACACCTCAAAAGGTGCAGCTTTAATACTGGTATGGTAGTTGTTGTTGTAGGAGAACTCTACTAAAGGGAGGTGTTTATCCCATCCCTTTCTGAAATCCATCACACACGCTCGTAGCATGTCTTATAACATTTGAATGGTCCTCTCACTTTGAACATCTGTTTGTGGGTGGTACGCCGTACCTATATCCAATTGAGTGCCTAAAGCTTCTTAGAGAGACTGCCAGAATTTAGACGTGAACCTGCCGTCGCGATCTGAGATGATCGAAACTGGCACTCCATGTCTCGAGACTACTTCCTTCAAGTATTGTCTTGTCAGTTTCTCCATTGAGTCGTTCTCCTTCATTGGTAGAAAATGAGCAGATTTAGTGTGTCGATCGACTATAACCCAAATCGTATCTTTCCCACTTGCCGTCTTTGACAACTTTGTTTATCTTGAACCAGATGTCGTCTTAGGTAATTTAGTAACGAAATCCATAGTAATGTTCTCCTATTTCATATGGGATTATGGGTTGAAAACAACAACCGGTTGTTTTTGGATATTTGCTTTATATTGTAAATGTCATGCTTTTACTACATACATGGCCATACTGGTATAGCTTATTCAAACTTGGATATAATCTTGTCCGATCCAGGGTGGATCGAATACTTTGACCTATGCGACTCGTGCATAATCAAAGCTCTCAAGTCCCCAAAACATGGTACCCAACTTCTACTCTTCAAACACAACGTTCCGTCTGCACGTGGCTCCAGATTCTTAATCATGCCACGCAAATCTTCTGTTCCATAATTCTCTTCCTTTCTCGCCTTAACCTGAGCATTCAAGATTTGCAAAAGGGAGAGGTTTAAACCATATTGTACATAAAAAGGATCGAACTCGTAGTGGCTTAGGTCTACACTTTTGGCTTAACGCGTCAGCCACCACATTAGCCTTTCTCGGGTGATAACATAACTCGCAGTCGTAGTCGCTTAACACCTCTAACCATCTATGTTGTCTCATGTTCAGCTCCTTCTGATCTAGAATATGTTGCAAACTCTTATGATCAGTGACACACAGCGCACTTAATGCTTTTAAGGTTAATGTCTCCGCATCTTGAGAGCGAGAAACACCACAATCCCCCATTCAATCATTGTGTCGTGTAGTTCTTATATGGATTTGAGTTGGCCGGGATGCATAAGCTATGACTTTCTCTTCTTGAATGCAATTTACTGGCCTAATCCCTTGTGAGAAGCATCACAATATACTACAAAGTTTTCACTTCCTTTGGGCAATGCCAAAATCGGTGCACTTCACAACTTTTGCTTCAATGTCTGGAAAGCAGTTTCCTCCTTTTCACCCCAATTGAACTGTACACTTTTCTGAGTCAACTTCGTCATAGGCTTAGCAATCTTAGAGAAACCTTCGATAAATCGTCGGTAGTAACCGACAAGACCTAGAAATTGGCGAATTTATGTCGGGGTCTTGGGTGATTCCCAATCCTTGATTGACTCAATCTTCGCAGGATCAACGTGAATGCCTTCACTATCAACCACGTGTCCAAGAAATTATACCTTCGACAAACAAAAGTCGCACTTCGAGAACTTGGCGTACAATTCTTTCTTCTTGAGCAATTCCAAAATTAGTCTAAGATGTGCATCATGTTCTTCCTTGGCCTTCGAGTAGATCAAGATGTTATAAATGAACACGATCACAAATTTATCTAAGTATGGTCTGCATACCCGGTTCATCAAGTCCATGAATACTGTAACATCCGAGAATTTTTGAAATTTTGAATGACGATTTCAATCTTTGACTTTTAGGGTCTGGCTTGACTTATAAGAACGACCATCTAAATCACGTTTTCACGACTCGGACTCTAAAGCAATTTGATGTGAAAGATGTTCAGACAAAATTTTTCAGTTTTACCCTAGACACCTGAAAACAAGCTGAAGAGGGCTCATAATCAGTCCTCGCAAAGTTTTGGAAAAAAAAAACGCACACGCGCGTATCCGGACCGGAGGTAGGTAATGATTTAAAGATAATATAATTATCAGTTTTATTAAATAAAAGTATTTAATAAATTAGTTATCATTTATTCAAAAGCGTTTGTTGATAACGCGAATATTCGAGTTGAAATCCATTTTTATTTTGGACAAGGTGTAACCGGTTCACAAAATAAATAACAGATATTTTATTAATTCTTATAAAATATTTATAAAATATCATCAAGTAAATACTCATTTTTATCGGAAAAATGATTCGGAAAACAATGGCGCAAGTTTCGTGAATCGAATCATCCGTTAAGTCCTTCAAACATGGTCCCGAACAAAATTTATCAAAAGTTAATTAAAAAGTTACACAATGGACCCTAAACAAATTGTAACTTGCCACTTTTCTTATAAGTTTTATTATATAAATAAAACTTATAACCTTTTATTCATTTTCCATCTCAACTTATAACACAGACTCTTATAACACTCTCCTTCCCTCTCCCATTATCCGGCCACCCACCGCCGGCCACCCCTGCCGCCGCCGGCCACCACACCGCCGCCACAGGAAAAGTTTTCCGGCGGGTTTTTCCGATCGAAACCAAAAGTGGTCCTCCTCAACGGATCTACCCGATCCCCATACTCACTCTCCGCCACTCGCCACCACCGCCACCTGCTGCCACCACCATCGTCATACACCACTATACATCATCATCACCTTCCACAGCCATCCCCACCATCCTCGCTACCATCACAATCGAACCACCATGGGTGCGTTCGATTTAAAGACGAACCATAAGGGTGCATCCGGTTTGTATGTTAACAACATAGGGGCGTTTGTTCTTGGTTCGCAGTCGCAACAAGGGTGCGTTCGGTGGTATAATAACAAAAAGGGTGTGTGCGGCTTTGTATAGGAACAAAAAGGGTGCGGCTGGTTTTGACAGAAGCACGAGGGTGCATTTGTGTCAGGTTTTGGCTGCGGGACAGCCGAGGGTCGGGTTGGCTGTTGGGACAGCCCGGGGGGGGGGCAAGGTCGTCGAGTTTGGTTTCGTGGGTTAACAACCGACAAGGGTGCGTCGGGTTGTGGGTTATTAAACGCTGAGGGTGCGTTTGGTTTTCAAACAGCCGGGGGGTATTTGGGTTCATAAAAGGGTGCATTTGGTTTACCAACGCAGCGGGTGCGTTTGGTTTACCAACGCAGCGGGTCCGTTTGGTTAATAAACAAAATAGGGTCGCGTTTGGTTGTTTGTGCTTGCTGTCAAACGCCGGGACAGCCGCTGGGGTTTGTGTGGTTTGATAAATCAGACAAAAAAGGAGGTGCGTATTTGTTTTGCACCTTAAATTATATTAATTGTTACATTTATTTATCGATTTTAATTATAATGTGATGAAATCTTATTAAAACTTGCGCGGCGGTCTAGTTATAATTTGTCCTAAATATTTTAAAACGGGACTTGTTATTAATGCAATAGCGATATTAGATATATTTTTTTGTCGAGAGTTGAACTAAAAACGAAACTAAGGCGCGTTTTGGAACGATTAATTCCATAGCAGAAAACAGAAACATGGGATTAGGGATTCGAGATTTTGATAAGTTCGACTATGTTTACAAAGATAACAAATTATATTTTTACTGAACGTTTTGATATAAAACGGACTTTTATATACAAATATTTTTATGACGAAGAAACTGGAGTGTAAATCGAAAATTTCTTTAGTAGAAATAAGTTAATTTTCAATATAATTAATCTAGGCAGATTATTAATTAAACGATTTTTTTATTTTTTTTGAGCACTTTCGTGACCGTTTCAGCCTTCCGGCGAATACTCGAAAGTGTTCGTAAATATGACGTTTTACTTTGCCGCGGAGGCTTATAGTTTTAAATCTTAAGTATTATGAGGGTCAAAACTAAAGGTCAACGTAAAAGTCAACGAATATTTTAATTAATATTAATACATTATGAGTACGATTTTGAATGATAAAATAAAGTCGGTTAATATATTATTTCAATTAATAGTTTTAAGATCATTGTTTGGTTCTAAAAACGGGGAGTCTAAAAATAGTAACTTTCTGTAAATATTGAGATAAGTTAGGATTAGACGAAAAATAGTATATATTCATATAATATACTAAGGATTAAGGTATAAAGACAGAAGTGGATTTCTCATCACCTTGTATACATGTATGGTTATACATATAAAAAATATGTATGATTTCGTGGTAACGATGTACGCATCGTTGGTCGTATTTATTACGTGTTATAATCGAACGACATAATTATAGGTCGTGGTCGAGATCGTTGCAGATTCAGTTGTGATTTAATTGGATTAATTGATCGTGTCTTTAATCAATGTGAGTTCATAGCCTCGCTTTAAACCTTGGGGATATGTTTTATAAACCGCGAGGGGTGAGGGCATACATGCTTGATTCTACCAATATTCTTATACTTACTCCCACCAGTATAGCTTCTTCAAATCTTGGTACATCTTGTCTGATCCAGGGTGGATCGAATACTTTGACTTATGCGACTCGTGCATAATTAAAGCTCTCAAGTTACCAAAACAGGGTATCCAACTTCTATTCCTCGAGTACAACGTTCCGTCGGCACGTGGCTCTAATTTCTTAATCATGCCACACAAGTCTTCGGTTCCGTAATTCTCTTCCTTTCTCGCCTCAACCTGAGCGTTCAAGATTTGCACAGGGAGGTTTAAACCAATTGTCATAACCAAGGCTCGAACTTATAGTGGCTTAGGTCTTCCCTTTCTGCTCAACGCGTCTGCTACCACGTTCGCCTTTCCTGAATGATAACGTAACTCACAGTCATAGTCACTTAACAACTGTAACCATCTACGTTGTCTCACGTTTAACTCTTTCTGATCTAGAATATGTTGTAAACTCTTATGATCAGTGAACACAACGCACATCGTGCCGTATAGGTAATGTCTCCACATCTTGAGAGCGAACACCACAGCTCCCAATTCCAAATCATGTGTCGTGTAGTTCTTCTCATGGATTTTGAGTTAGCGGGATGCATAAGCTATGACTTTCTCCTTCTGCATCAACACTGCGCCTAGTCCCTTGTAAGAAGCATCGCAATAAACCACGACATTTTCACTCCCTTTGGGCAATGCCAAAATCAGTGCACTACACAAATTTTACTTTAATGTTTGGAAAGTAGTTTCCTCCTTTTCACCCCAATTGAACTTCACGCTTTTTTGAGTCAGCTTCGTCATAGGCTTGGCAATCTTTGAGAAACCTTCGATAGATCGTCGGTAGTAACCAGCAAGACCTAGAAATTGACGAATTTCTATCGGAGTCTTGGGTGATTCCCAATCCTTGATTGACTCAATCTTTGCAGGATCCACGTAAATGCCTTCCCTATCGATCATGTGACCAAGAAATTGTACCTTCGACAGCCAAAAATCGCACTTCGAGAACTTGACGTACAATTCTTCCTTCTTGAGCAACTCCAGAATTAATCTAAGATGTGCATCATGTTCTTCATTGGTCTTAGAGTAGATCAAGATGTCATCAATGAACATGATCACAAATTTATCTAAGTATGGTCTGCATACCCGATTCATCAGATCCATGAACACTACTGGCGCATTCGTTAACCCGAAAGGCATCACTTGGAACTCATAATGACCATAGCGAGTCCTAAACGCCGTCTTTGGGATATCCTCGTCACGAACTCTGAGTTGGTGATAACCAGACCTCAAGTCGATCTTCGAGTACACACTTGATCCTTGCAGCTGATCAAACAAGTCGTCGATTCTCAGAAGTGGGTATCGATTCTTCACAGTAAGCTTGTTAAGTTCACGGTAGTCGATACACATCCGAAAAGATCCATCTTTCTTTTTGACAACCAAAACCGGAGCTCCCCAGGGTGAGGAACTTGGACTTATAAATACCTTTTCAGAAAGTTCTTGCAGTTGAGTAGACAATTCTTGCATTTCAGACGGTGCTAATCTATACGGGGCTCGTGCTACAGGTGCAGCTGCACCAGGGGACTAATTCGATTTGTAATTTGTATTGTCCGAGTAGTTGGCAATACAAGGGTAAGTCTTCTGGAGATAGAATTCATGAAAAATCCCGTACGACAGGCACATCCTCAAGTTGTTTCTCTTCTGGCTTGAGACCTCTTTGCCATAACTTAAGCTAGGTAAAATGGGCAACCCTTCTGGATGTACTTCTAGGTTTTGGTGCACGAGATGATATTCAACTTTGACTTACTTCCACCGTTACATCCATCGCCTTCGATTATCAACACCTCGTCTCCATAAGGAATACGGACGATTCTTTCGTCACAAATGATCACCGCGTGGTGCTTTCCTAGCCAATCCATACCAACGATGACGTTGAAAATACTAATGTTCTACGGCATTGGTCAATGTCGAATGGTGTGACCTTGCCATACTTAACGTGGATAACTATAAGTATCACTTTAAGTTTCTGAAATTCTTCCATCAAGCTAATTGTATGGCTATAACTAGTGTCTAAAGTGGATGGGATGACATCAAGCAAGGTACTAAAAGTAGTCGACACAAAACTCCTATCGGCACCCGAATCAAATAACATGGTAGCATATCGGTTATTGAGAAGGAACGTACCCGTGAGGATGTTGGAATCAGGGCCGACTCCTCCTCCAATTGCATAAGCTCTTGCTGTAGCCTCATTGTTCTCAGTCTTATTCCCTGTCTTGTTTCCGCGGTTCTAGTTTTTCAAATTAGGACACTCATTCCTATAATGTCCTGTCTTCCACACTCATAGAAGGTTGTTTCTGTTTGTTTTATAACTGGGGCCTTTGAGGGGTACCCCGGTTGCAGCAAACTGTGGTTCTACATTCTCTTGTCATGTGACCAGCCCTCTTTC
The DNA here is from genome assembly GCA_026074375.1 of Tanacetum coccineum. Classification (NCBI taxonomy): domain Eukaryota; kingdom Viridiplantae; phylum Streptophyta; class Magnoliopsida; order Asterales; family Asteraceae; genus Tanacetum; species Tanacetum coccineum. Next base: position 10,806 of record BQNB010105921.1, on the reverse strand, counting down.
AATTACCATTTTTTTTTTTTTTACTTCACCCATAACACAGCCCTTCGTGGTGCATTCCTGCACTTGCTTTAAAGTATGGCAAAACTTCTTAGCAAATACCCTTTCCATTTCAGCAATTATTCTAGTCTGTATAGCTTTGCTACATTGCTGACCACTTACATTCTTGCTCTTAACACAGTTGTTGTGTTGTCCGTGGTTGTCTCTTGAGCTACTATTAAACCTCCTTTTGTTCTCAGCATTCATGATGGCATAACCCTTCAACTTCTGACCCATTAGGTTATTAGCAATACAAATTGCATCCTAAAGTCTAACAGGTTCAGAAGCAATCACGTTCCCTTGAATACTATTAGGAAGACCTCCAATGTACTTCTCAACCGTATCCTACTCTTTCGGGACCATCTTTGTGCATAGTAGAGTCAACTCTTGGAACCTCTGGTTGTAAGCAGTCAGGTCATTACTCTTCACTGTCAAGTTGTCTCCGTCTTTTAGATTTCATTCCTAGGACAATAAACCTTGTCATTAGCTTCTTGAGTACCTTCCACATCATGGCATATGCATCATTAACATCCAAACTGTCCTTTTGTGGGATTTCCACAAAGTTAATGCACCAATTTAAACAGGGGGGTGGGGGAGGGGGGGGGGGGGGGGGGGGGTGGGGGGGGGGGTGGGGGGGGGGGGGGGGGGGGGGGGGGTGGGGGGGGGGGTGGGGGGGGGGGGTGTGGTGGGGGGGGTGGAGGGTGGTGGGGGGGGGGGGGGGGGGGGGGTGGGGGGGGGGGGGGGGGTCGGGGGGGGGGGGGGGGGGGGGGGTGGGGGTGGGGGGGTGGGGGGGGGGGGGGGGGTGGGGGGGGGGGTGGGGGGGCGGGGGGGGGTGGGGTTGGGGGGGTGGGGGGGAGGTGGGGGGGGGGGGGGGGGTGGGGGGTTGGGGGAGGGGGGGGGGGGGTGGGGGGGGGCGGGGGGGGGGGGGGGGGGGGGGGGGGGGTGGGTGGGGGGGGGGGTGGGGGGGGGGGCGCCTCGTTGCATACTTCATGGCTGATATTCGTGGTGGACATTTCTGATATAGAACACTGTTTCCATTTTCTTAACAAACGAGTTAAACCAAAAACTCATTCCATTCCCTTGAGTTCAACGGCTAACACTTAACATATCTCTTTGTAGGTACACTCTCTAGTTAAGGGTAACAAACACCTCCTATTGTTAACATTGGGGTTTCAAGTCACCATTCCCGTTACCGTTCCCATGGTTAACATTTTCCTCGACATGGTCGTCTTGTTGGTCATTCTCAATTTCTGCTTCAATTCTGAGGTTCCTAGCAGCGTCATACGCCTTCAGAGCTCTATCCACGCGCTTGGCAATTAGCTCGTTAATCGAATCTTGAGTTATTCTTATACGTGTAGCAGTTGGCATACTTCTGTATCATAAAAATAAATGCCACTGTAAGATCTAGGATGAGATTACATCTTATTAATCATTGAATAGATGCATTTAATCTTTTTAATAGGAGAATTCGAGGTGAACATAAATGCACGACAAAACCATGTTCAAGAATTTAGTAACATATTACGTAAAAGATAAGGAAACGTCATTTGATAAATAACATCATAGCATAGAAAATAGGAAGATAGATTTTATAATCGTCAAATATAGTCGAATACATTACGAGTTCTAAGGTAGGGTTTATAATCTCTAACACAACTACTACCATTATAAATGTTACTGGTCGATACAAATCTAATGATGATAACCTAAGTGCCTCCTAGCACATGCCTCAAGTCTACCAAGTCTCACTCGATCATAGAATCAAAAATGGTGCATCTGTCTTATTTCTCTCTGGGCATGCGACAAACCACGTTAAAGTCGGCCAACTCTCTAACTCTTAACATCCAACATGCCTCTAAGCTCATGTTATCCCGCTCCAACACCCCTCTGTCATGGTAGTGACCTCCAAGTCAACTCTAGTAATCCTATATCCCTGATGGATCTGCTACACCTCTATAAACCTGAATCTGGTTTTTTTGTGTACTAGATTTCTACAACATGATCATGAAAAATCTCTGTACCCAAACCTCCAATTTCTTATTGGTAACCTCTACGGCGCCATCTGTTATGACATGTCAAGAACTTCCTTTATAACTGGCTCACGACTCCATCCTTGATGATTGGCCCGCACCCTCAAGTCAAACTCAACCTCAACCCATGTCAATCTGTATAGACTGACCTCCTCCTCAGTCGCCATCTTCTACACATTCTCTATCATCCATCCCTCTAACTCTAATAACATCAGTATACGTAATACACTCATCAATATGCCTGAATGTCAGAGTCGGTATTAGGCTCTATGTAAGGCTCGTAGCTATCCTTAACATCCACTCCTAAACCAACCTCTCTAGGTATGTATGGCTCATAACCATCCTCTGAACTAACCTCCAAATCAGTCACTGAATCAGAATCCCTAATCCTCTTAGGTGGTGTTGAAAGGTCAGCATGTACGGGAGATAAAGCTCCGCGTATAGTGAAGAATAGGGGTTATGATGGGGACATTACATCTCTTGGCGGAGATGGCATCTCAGAAAGTAACAGTAGGCGATTATCATAAGAAGTCTATGATATGGCATTAACCCGAAAAGAGATGTCTCGAAGAAGAATTCTGATGAAGAGGTGTCTGATGGGTATCTCGATGAAAGTCGATGGGTAGGTAATGATCTAACACTCTTCCTGGTAGTCAACATCTTAAGTACCCCATCTGTCTGGGTATGATAAGATCGACCAATAGGAATCGACTGTCCCGGTAAGACAAGAATAGCTGGTCTGCAGGGTAATCTAAGTGGTGCAAGTAAAATCTGACGGATAGGTGATGATGGTGGTGATGAGCGTGTGCTGATACTCGATCCTCCATTGAGAAACGGTATAGTCTTTATACAGGTCCTGCGATGTTGGTGAATCAGGATTATCACTGTCAGATAAGTCAGTGTCAATTAATGGGGAAGTGTACTGAATAGTAGGAGCAACATGTGGTATAATAGGTATAGTGGGTGAAATAGTGGTGTCAGTAGGGTGTCATCATGAATGACGGGTAAATCAATAGTAGGTGTAGTGGGTGGAATGGTAGTAGAGATTGTGCCAAACAAGATGACTCGAGCAGTGGATGTCCCCACGCTCTCCTCTGATGAGTCTGATGAAATCAAGATGATAGAAAAAGCCATAACCTACACAAGCAAAAGTTTATATAAATCTCCTTTATATGAAACCATGCGTTATGCAGGGGAAAATTGAATAATGTATGATGACATCAAATAACGTTACATTTATACCATTATCTATCCTAAATAAATTATCTACTTTTATATAATTATTGTAAGAAACGTTACTTAATTGCTTAAAGTTGTAAATTGTAGTAATTACAGAGTGATTTGTGAAGACATGCTAAAAGGCGCACTTTTTGAAGCTTAAATGATATTATTTAAACATTGCTTATTTCTACTCAATACGCCGTATCCACAAAAGAAGATATGGCGTATCAGCGCCTGGACTCCATAAGAAAATACGCATTCTCACTTCCTAATACGGCGTATCCATGTTTCTTCTTACGCCATATCCAGCTGGATAGACATTCAGAGATTTGGTGAATAAATATAATTTAGGAAGTTATATCTGATTGATTATGAACTTAACACGTACTCTAAGGAAAACACCCCTTGTGACAATCATGATTTGTGCAGGTTAGTCAAACCGTTAGTATTGACTTATGTGCCTGTTGTAATATATGGTGTATGTAATTATGTGTATTTATATGAGTTTCTGTGGGTTATGTGAGGTATTGGTAATCAATCTATTGAGTGTGATCATCTCAATGAGATTGTAATGGTGGTGGAATTGGTTGAATTCATTTCGTTCACTTTTGAGTGACAAGAAAATGATTATTGAGATTTGAGCGTTTCTGTGTTAGATGTGTAAGTATTATTACGTATATGTATTTATGTGTTAGTGAATTAAAATAAGATTAGGTTTTAGAAGTTAGGTTAAGGAATAATGTGGTTAAAATATGGAAGATGGTAGTAAACTTTCTATATATAGAAAGTGAATTTGAAAATGAAAAGTTATTTTTAGAAAGTAGTTTTCAAGCAAAATGGTTTAACAAATTAGCTTAGGTTTTTATAAATTAAAGGTATAAAGATTAATTAATTAATTAATAAAAGAAAAGAAAAAAAATATTTAGGCATGAATAGTAAATACGAAAATTAAAGGGAAAAAAAAAGAAAATAATAAGGGAAAGGAAAACTAGTGATTATCTTAATTTTCTAATTAGGGATTTTCTATAATTAATAGGTGCCTGTATATACAAAAATAAAGATCCCTAACCCCCCCCCCCTATTGCTGTGTTCGGTCGATCCAAGAAAAAGAGGAGAGAAAAAAAATTGGGGTTTTTATTTTTGGGTTCAAGAATCAAGTTTGAGGTATGTTTAATTTATTTTTATTAAGTTCTAATTAACAATTAATGTAATCTAAGCATGATGGATTAGGGTTTATAAATTAGGGTTTTGATTTTTCTGGAATTTTATGAAGTAATGATGTTGTTTGATCATTAGTTTAATTGGTTATGAGATTTAATCATCGTGTATTTAGGTCTAGATCGCCTGATTTAGTTGTTTAATTCACTACATAAAGTTAGGCAGTTTTGTAACGAGCATAATCAATCATAAATTATCAAATAAATATTTTTACTACTTACCTGGAGATAACCTCTGAGAGTCTACTTTCCAGAATTGGTTGGCCTTCGTAAGTGTTTATGGTCGGGAAATAGGTCAAAAAGGGCGTTACAAAAATCAGTGTGTAAAACTGTGACGAATTTCAGTTTTGGTTTTGTTATTCTTAAATATAACTTAGACATCTAGTTAGATGGCTAAAAATCACGTAGAAGTTTAGTTTATATTTTTGTGCGTGATCCTTGAATTTTTGCCTAAGCATAATGACAAGGAGGTCTAAAGTGGTCAGCCTGAGTGTCAATACTTTTAAAAGCTTCTGATTCTGGATGAATTTTGGACAATTTGGAACTAATGAATTTCTAAATGGGTATTTGTAGGTATGGGAGGGTGGGAGCTATGAGGGGTTCATAAGTTACCATATATGTAGCATGTGTGAATTTTGGTTTAAATTATATTAGGTTTAAAGTGTTACGTTTAGGCACGCGTAACAGAGTATTTAAAATTCTGCTCAAAACCAGAAAATTTAAAGGGTGTAGCTGTGAAGTTGTAAATGGCATATGTAGGGAAGATGAAAAAGGTTAAATCAAGATAGAATTATGGCAGATAGCTTTGATTTCCATCATAGTTAAGGTTTACATCATATTGGGTAGAATACCTAATTGATGGTAACTTATTGTGTGCTTATTTGATTATATCATTCGTGAAGTTGTTTGTGAAGCTTTTTGTTGGAATCTTTTGGAAAGCTAAGCAAAAGTAAGTTTCATAGTCCCTTTTTTTAATGTTTTAAACTTGGGATGGAAATGATGCTAGTATGGAAATGTTTTGATTACTGTGATAATGTGTTTAAAGTGATGCATGGACTTTATGTGGCTATTATATGTTATGTGCTACATGTTTGTGATGTGATTACGCCTCCATGGTTTGTGAATCAATTGGACGTGGGTGTTGTGGTATGCGCATGGCTTAGTGATCAATTGGGAGTGGTTTGTTGTGTTTATGCTCTATGGCTTAGTGATCAATTGGAGTGGATTGTGGTTATGTCCATGGCTTAGTTGATCAATTGGAGTAGTTACTGCGATAGTGACGTCTGTATCATGTTAATAGTATTGGTTTGGATTGGGATTTGATTTGGTGTACAGATAGCTTTTATGGTAGTTCATTTATTGTATGCAGTGTTTCTTCCTTTTATCACAGTAATGATTTAGTTAGATTTAAATGTTTGTTTTACGTGTCTTAAACCTATGACTCTCACCAACAATTGTGTTGACGTATTTAAGTATCATTTTCAGGTGAGCTTCATGAGAATATTAGGGTTAAGATAAGTAGCTAGAACGACCGCTAGGATTGCATTGGAGTTTGCTCCTGAGTTTGTTTATGTTTGTTGCATGGATTTTGTCGAGTGTTATTTGATTTTATTAGGTTCGTGAGATATTGTTCTTGTATTGGTAAGACCCTTTTTCATTAATACAGGAGTGTATTCTTTTGGTTTTCGGTTATTGTCATGACACATTGTTGTCTTTATTCCTTAGTTTTTGCATTTTGTGTTCTCTCTATTGTTGACTCCATTGTTTGTGTTGATATTCCATGATGTTATGCATCGTGTTTCCACCTTGGCAGGGTATAGACAGATTGGTATCTAGCGCCTATGGGTTATAGTGAAAGAAATAGGTGGTTGAGCCTAGACTATAGCTTAAGGGTCCCTCATATAGTTGCATTTTAGGGCATAAGTGATTGTGTACGTATATGTTGTATGTTCTCGCTACCTAAAAGCTTTGAAATTAATATATATACTTTTTCATTATGGGGATCTAATAGTATATACCCCTTCATGATTAGTTTAGTCATGCATACCCATTCCTTAAGGTTATTTGTTCGAGAGATTGTACCACACTGGGACCCGCGGAGTTGGGTGACTTTTAAGAGAGAAAAGTCAAACCCAAGCAAGGCCCAGCATAAGTTTATTTCATTTTCTACCTTGATGCGTTGCTATAATTAAGGATTGCTTTTATATTTTAGGTCACGATGTGACTTCTGTTTCGTTTGGTCGATTGGGATTTTATGTTTCGTTAGGTGGATTATCATGTCTTTGAGTTAATATTTGGTGATTATTTTTAAGTGCTATGTGGTAGATGTGTGTTATCATTGAGAGGTGTGGTCTTGGAAGTAAGTGTTGTGCAAATGGTTTGCATTTATAATTATGGTCGCGAACATAATTATAAAGGTGTCACACACGTGGACTTGTGACTTTGATTGCATTGATCATTGTTGCTTGTATGTATTATGTAAGGATGTAAGTCTGGATAGTTGTGTAGATGGTAGTGTAGATGTGATGTGAGATCCTATTGAGGATGGTTGTATGGTTAAAGAATTCTTCTCTTAACCGTTGAGCGATTATATAGGATCGAGTTGAGTAGATGGTAAGGTTTCCTTTCATCTATCGTTTGCGGATACATTGGATACCTATTGGTATTGTCGTCGCGATTCTTATGTTGGTTCGTTAGCTCGTTGTTCAATGAGATATCCAACGCTCGTGTTGGTATTTTTAGTTGCCATATATAGAACTAGATGTTTCTATGTTATCAGTTCGGCATTTTGATTGGTTCTTCTGTCTAAGGAAGGTGACGATACTTTTTGGTTTGGTTCTAAGACCGTTGGTATGGATGAGTTCTCATGGTTTGTTTGGTTTGCAAGAGTTCCTGTCGTGTTCGTTTTCAAGAAAATTAACATTTTTGTATTGGAATCCTTAAGGTATTTTGGGAGTCTATTTTGCTATCATGATGTCTTTTGTTGCGAGTCATAAATTCCTTTTCAAAGTAATTTTGTTGTAGTCGATATCATATCGTTTAGGTGTTAAAAACTTCTTTCAAAAATAAATTATATAAATAAAATGCAACACATTTGTTTTAACCATCTTTTGATTTCTTTTATAAAATCATAATTAAAATAAGTTTATGAAAATTTTATTTAAATTTATTTTTACACTTAAAATTATTGGCATTATTAACTAAGGTGATTCTATTGTTTTAAAATGATTGGTATAAGGTTATGAGGGAAAGTTTCCTTGGGTAAAAAGTCGGTTTTGGTACAAAGGTTCTTAATCTTTTAATTAATGGGTCGTGGTACGTGGTATTATTCGTTGGGGGTGTTTCTAGAAATCGTTGATGTGTTTGTTAGGTCGGAGGTTCGTTCTTCTTGTCGACGTTTACATTCGGTTGATTTTTTTTCTTTTGGGATTGTGTGATTTTTGGGTCCATACCAATTGGTGCATGTGAAGTTTGGTATTTCTTCATGGCGTGGTTCTAGAGTTGATGGTAGGTCATATCTTCAGAGTGGTGCGATTGATGGTAGCGAAGCGAATGGAATTATTCGCGATCCCAAGTTGGAATTAGAGAGTTCTCGTTTTACTTTTGATTGAGTACCTCTTAGTTATGGGAGCGTTGATGTAGCCGTATGAGAGAATTAGTTGTTGAGGCATAAGGCTGGGATGGTATGCCACAAGAAGGTAGTTAAAATACCTTAGTGAGTAAAAAGTGTTTAAGGTTCGTGAGGAAACGAACTAAAGAGGATGCGAGGTCTCGTAGGAGTACCAAAGCATATGAGTCGAAATTTAGTGATACTTTAGTAGTATGTGAGCTTCTCAAAGTGTTTCTCAGGATTTAGTGGGTTTTACCCCTCGTCGTAGAATAGGGTTTCATATAAGATTAGTACAAGGAGCGATGCCGATTTGCAAAGGCTCGTGTCGTTTGACGTTTTTAGAAAGGAAAGAGGTATGGAATGATTGCAGGAGTTGCAAGGTAAGAGTTGGTTCGAATGGTAACTTGTTATGGGAAGCATCCGTATTGTATGATGAGAAGAAAGGTGGGTAGTTTAGGATGTGCATGGAGGAGTTGAGAAGAGTGAGATAGAAAATTCGTATGTGATGCCACCAATGGAGGGTGCACGGGGATGACGTAGCTAAGACTGTTTTTAGGATGCGTAATGGACACGTTGAAGTTTACGGCTATGCCTTTTGGGTTAACCAATGCACCAGCGGTTTTCATAGAGTTAATGAGCCGGGTGTGCATGGCCGTATATAGACAAGCTAGATAACGTATATATACCGACGATATTTTAAACCGACCCGAAGTCTAAGGAGGAGTATGAGTCGCACGTGAAGATGATCGTGGAGTCACTGAAGGAAGAGAAGATGTACGTGAAGTTTTCCAACAACGTGGAAGCGGAGCAAAGAGGAAGCTATCTAGATGTGGAAGGGATCAAATGGGTAATGAGCCGATCTTGGCATTACCGGAAGGAGCAGACGATTTCGTAGTATATTATGACGCGCGAAGTAAGGATTTAGAAGCATGCTTGGAAAAAGGGAGAAGGTGATTGCTTGTACGTCACGACAACTGAAGGTTCTTAAGAAGGATTGCATGACTAACGTGGTAGGTTTTGCCTTATAATGCTAGAGGCATTAAGTGAACGAGACATGGAGAGTAATTTATACGGATCATGAATGTCTCCAACACACTTTCAATCGGATGGTTGATATTTGTTGGATCGGGGGACACGTTCCGTTCCCATGTTTGTGATTGGTTGCATAATTATCCTATAATGTTTTGATAATCACAGTAATTGGTTTGAAAGGTTTATAATGTGAGTCTTAAACCTATGACTCTCACCAACCGTTGTGTTGATGTTTTTAAGCATCATTTTCAGGTGAGCTTAATGGTGCTAAGATAGAGCGAAGTGGCTAGAAAAGACCGTAGGATGCTTAGAGTTATTTATGCTTTCTGTTTGAATAAATGCGTTTGCATGAATTGTTTGGATTATGTTTTTGCATGTCATTTATTGACGAGACCTCTTTCTCATTAATTAAGACACCATTAGGTTTTGGGTATTGTTATGACACTTTGTGTCTTTGCTTTACTTTAGTTTTCATTTTAGTATTCTCTATATAGACACCATGTGTTGTGATGATATCCATTCTTATTTACACCTCGCGTTTCCGCCTTGGCGGGGTGTGACACCACACAAGCTTGCCCATCGCACCACACCATCTATCTTTCTCGGGTACGCTTACAATCATCGTGGATACCGGTGCCTTGACCTGAACACCAACAAAATCATCATTTCTCGTCATGTTACATTTGACGAAACTGTCTTTCCCTTCGGCTCCATGACTCCAACTAAACCCCCCTCATACCAATTTTTAGATGATAATCTCGACACCTCCCCCATTACACTTCGCCTACTTACCACACATACTTCTCCTCAACAAACACTACCACAAACAACAAACCCACAAACAACCCCATAAACAACTCCACAATCAACACCATCACCACAAACAACACCGACACCACCAACCACACCACCACCACCAGCACCCACCTTGCAACACCCTATGGTTACACGCTCTAAAGTCAAGATTGTGAAAGCTAACCCCAAATGCAATTTACATGTTACCATCTCCTCCCCTATCCCCAAGTCTCCTTTCTATGCCCTTCGAGATCCTAACTGGAAACAAGCTATGTGTGACGAATATAAAGCTCTCATTGACAATAACACATGGGTACTTGTTCCTCGCCCACCAAATATCAACATTGTCCGCTCTATGTGGTTGTACAAACACAAATATAATGCGGACAAGCTCGACTAGTTGCAAATGGTCGTAGTCAACAACAAGGCATCGACTGCGATGAGACATTTAGCCCTGTTGTCAAACCTGCTACCATACGGACTGTTCTTAGCCTTGCAGTTTCTCGACAATGGCCTATTCATCAGTTAGACATGAAGAATGCATTTCTTCACGGCCATCTTACAGAGATAGATTACATGCACCAGCTACCAAGATTTATTGATTCAGCTCATTCTGATTATGTTTTCCTTCTAAAAAAGTCACTTTATGGCCTTAAGCAGGCCCCTCGAGCTTGGTTTTAACGATTTCCTAGCTATGTTATTCGAGCCGGTTTCTATCACAGCAAAACTGACTCGTCTCTCTTCATCTTTCACAAGGGGCCGGACACAGCTTACTTACTACTATGAGTGTGTTTGGATAAGGGCTTGTAGGGGCTTATTGGGGCTTGGGCTTTTAAAATAAGCCGGCTTATAAAATAAGCCCCGT
>BQNB010105920.1:0-23501 GCA_026074375.1 Tanacetum coccineum | reverse complement strand
TATTTTTGATGAAAAAATGAGTGGCTAGGATTGGTTCATTGGGTCTATGACAAATGTTGGGTCTATATTGAACTTTTGGCTTCTTGGTGTAGCTTTAATCTTGGCTTGCTAGTCATGTTCTTTGATCGTGGTTCTTAATACATCAATGTTTTCTTTGATAAAGGCCGGAGAAGGGGAAGGGTTTTTTTGCGTTTGCAGGACTGGTTTGGTGGGTCCCCCATGGGTTTCCGTTCCCACGTCCCTTGTTATCGCTCCCTAAAATTCCTCCTCCACATGCTGCGAGTCAACCATGCCTTCTTCGGTTTTCTTCTTTGGGTAGATTGGGATGCCAAGTCCAACGGATGGCGCCAAATGTTGAGGTAAATTTACGTGGGCTGCTTGGGCTTGGTAAAATGACCTCAGCGGTAATGAATATCAGGATCAGCTTGGTTCCTCCGGAGCTTAGTCCCTCAACTCCTAGCTAAAAATAAGAAAGAACACCGTTAGCTCGCCCCGAGGTGTGAATCCGAGACTAACTCCGGCGTAAGAGTAAGTATAGTGGTATGAGATAAAAGCGGAGAATATTCAGAGTATGGTCCGGAGTAGGTGTTATCTCTCCCGTCTTAGGGAAATGAGCTTTCCCTTTATACTATTTAGGATTCGCTACAAGACATAACCGTGGGGCACTCTCTTAGTACGATCTGTCGGCTACGTGTCATTCCAAGGACAATTGTCCTTTGCAAGGATTGTACCTTTTTCGGATTGTCCTTAGATACCACTGCATAAGGACGGAGCTAATAACTTCAAACCTGATATGTCCTTCGACATACCAGCTTCTTCGAAGTTCTGGTGGTGACTCCGGACCTGACATGTCATTCGACAAGTCAGCTTCTCTGGAGTGTTCATTTGGTTTTAGCCCATGTTGTTTTGGAAGGAGTATCTAAGCTTATATTTCTTCTTCGAACCGTCTGGGGGAGACTAATACCTCTATCCTTTACTGCATCAGATGGCTCGCTACCTCCGGATGCAAGGAAAAAAATAACCCATGAATATGGAAAGTGTAGTGGGAAGGAAAAGTTAAAACTTGAAAACTTTTTTGAATCGTCGTAGGAAGAGTCTTGAGAACTCTTCTCCCGGAGAAGAACTGCATCGTGGAGAGAAACCACGTACAATGGATAACAAAAAAGGAATAAGGCAACCTGTAATGTGTAAGAACATAGCTTAATAAAAAATTTGCTCCGGTATGTGAGTTAGGAGAATGAAGACTATCCCGAACCAAAATAAAAAACATATCACCATGGTTGAACATAAGGTAGTGTGGGAGATTTAACCAATGTACAGTGATAAAACATAAACGTATAAAGATTTCAAGCAAGCTAATTACAACAATGGAAGAAATCAAGTAGCAAAGATAGAAAAATATTACGATTGAAACAAGTTAAATAATACAAGTTACTCGAAACAAAGTGGTGATTATATGAAAAAGAAATACGAAGCTAATTTACCTAATCGAGCTAGTAACCAAGGCAAGTCCAAGAGCCAGACATGACAATACAATTTTGCTAAAAAGCATATTAGCTCGTTGTGACACCTACAGGGGCATGTACAGCATGCTTACAGTCCCAAGGGAAGCATCCAGTTAGGTTGGGGGCATGACTCAGGATCCGCTAGGTGGACATACCACACATCTATAGTCCAGTCTAGTCCTAAGCTTGGGCAACTAGACTATATTCTCCGGCATACCACGATGACCTAAATGGACTTTGAAAAAGAAAAAAAAAGATAAAAGGAACTGCACATCATCCAAAACTAAACCCGCAGAAGGGGCACTAGCCAACAACTTTTCAGTAGTAATCCAAGGGCAGTAACAGGAAATCTTAGGGGGAAGAACCATTAATCTTTCTCTCCAAAAGATGAGAGGCACAAAAATCATCATTTGGACTCCGAAGGAAACAAGTCGTCCTGGGCTAAGACGATCCCAACATCTTCACTAACTGTATGAGAAACACACTGCATGAGATAATCCTTGTCTTATCATTAACAAACACCATATGCCATCATCATTATATGATGTTCAACCATGACATTTTAACCCCACTCCTCATTCTGCCTTAAGCTGTGGCAGATGAGAACAGGAACATCATTCGAGGGAAACCTAAAAGATGAAACAAAAGAGGTGTCACAATCGACTCCTTTGCTATAGGAGGAGAAACACGAGTATCCTTTAGATTGGATACATCATGTGAACGAGCCAATTTTTCAGGCTCAAGCTGGAGAATAGCGGATAAGGGATGGGAAGCACAATCAGAAACCTTATTAAAAAACGGGTAATCGGTCATAGCCATAAGTGGTGAAGCCTTAACAAGCCTACCATGTGCACCGGGCACAAATCTAAAATTCTTTTTTAACACCCCAACAACTTCCTCCTGAATCCGATCCACACTCAAGCCACGTTCAAACCCAGCACTGGCAGCCAAAGAAAGGAGCTTACCTTGAACTCTGCTGAACTCATCGCTAGTAAGGAACTTTCAAACCAAAATCCAAAAATCACCACGAAAGAAGGAAGCACACTCCGAAGGAGAGGCTTTCAACTATAGGATCTCACTATCCTTTTTAGCCTCTAGAACAGTAGCCTAGTTCAGGGCAGAGGAAAGACGGACCACTTTAGCATTAAGCTGATTAACATTTTTGGTGAGAGACTTGATCTTCTTCTTTCATTCTTTCCCCTTGGCCTTGGCCTTAAGAAAGGTAGCATCAGAGGAAGAGAGCTTGTCATTAAGGTCAGAAACTTGCTTCTGGAAGCCAAAAACTTAAGACTCTAAACCTTGAAAGTTAGCACACCTTTCTTGAAGATTCTTCAACCTAGAGTCAGCGGAATGGGCATACTCATGATGAGTCTTGAGCAAGCCTCGGTATCAAGCAAAAAGCTCTCCCCGGTGAGGCATCATCAGACAATGAAGAACAGTCATCTTTGCAGTTAATTGATCATTGGTCAAAGCTTTAATCCAGACCATCTCCCTTGGTGTTGGGAACTGGTCAACAATAGTCTTGCAAAAAGCGGGATCTTAGTCAGAATAGTAAGAGTGAGCTGGTGTGGAGCGTCCTACTCCTCACGGCTAAACTCACATGAGCCAGCAACTCCATCTTTAGGGTAAGTGGCATAGTAAGGACCGAGAGAAAAAGGGAAGAAGTCCATGCGAATAGCATCACCAGAAAGATCTCAAAAAGAAGGAGCAGGACCATCAGAAGACCTAAAATGACCATCACCTCTGGAAGATGCGTCGGTAGCATCGATCATGGCCTTGCCCTGAGAATTTGTAAAACAAAAAAATAATAAGATAAGGGAATAAGCGAGAGGTAAACACAAGCCAAAGGAGGAAAGAAATACCTTGGGTGCTATTACCTTCAGCACCAAGAGGAACAGAGCCTCCGCCCTAGTTTCCTCTAGTAGGAATAACAGCAGTAGAATGGATTGGAATAATCAATGGGATCTCAATACAAGCATCCTCATCATCATTAATTTTCACATCTGTATTATCAATAAGAAGGTTAGCTCGGGTAATACTCCTAGACGACTAGGCCATAATAGATCTAGTATGCTTAGCAACATGGCTAGGAGCCACACTAGAAAGGGAGGCCTTTAGCTTTTTGGAAGCTTCAGCCTTAGGTATGACCCCCCCCCCCCCCCCCCCCCCCCCCCCCCCCCCCCCCCCCCCCCCCCCCCCCCCCCCCCCCCCCCCCCCCTCCCCCCCCCCCCCCCCCCCCCCCACTTAACTGGGAGGCCCTTTAGCTTTTTGGAAGCTTCAGCCTTAGGTATGACCTTAGCGCTAGGAGTGCCAGCGTCAAGATCGTCTGAAGTAGGATCTGGAATGACAGAGTCAACAGCAGCAAGAAGGGTGTAGTAAAAAAGGAAGCCTTTGCAAGGTCAGTCTAATATCATGATGCGGCTCTTCCTGAACCTTAGCCCTGGTCCACTCAGGCTGACAGAGAAACTCATGGATACCCATAACTGTAAAGGAAATGAAGAATTAGTGAAACAAGCTAAGGAAAAAAAACACACAGGGGAAAATCAACATAACAACCCCCATACCATTTCCACTCAAATCCTTGAGAATCAGATCTCTGGTCTGACTCTTCCAGACCCGACTCAAACCGAATAAAACCAACCCCCCCTCAGGAATATCTTGCAGCTTTTCAACATGAGCACTTAATCTACGGACATCATCTTGGCTATAAGAACCAGCCGGTGGCTTTGGATCATCAATTGCAGAGATTGGATGCCTCCAAGACATATAGTCAGGAATAGCCCTCTGGTCAATTAAAAAGAAACCACTCTTCTAACTCTTCATGCAAGATCTATTGTCATTAATACAGATGAGAGAAGGAGCATGGCGCTTCGCAAAGGAAAACTAATGACCTTGTTTACAAAGAGTTTGGAAAACCCGAACAAAGTAATGGTGGGCTTAATTTGTAGCGACCGACAAAGAACTTCAAAAGTAACAACCTAGTTGAGCCCTAGAGTACCTAACTGTGAAAAATGGACTTTGTAGTACTAATTAATGATCGACAATAAGAAAGTGGAGAAAGGAATACGGACACCAGAAAAAAAACATACGATGATAAACGCCGATGGCATCATCCGAAAGCTCAGACATGACAAGTTTGAGAGAAGGTAGCCGAGGGTGAAGATCACAAGGGATATTGTATCTTATTATAAGGTAATTTAAGTCGATTTGAGTCAGCCTAGAATGATATACATCCATATCCTTTTTAGCCACTATAAATTAGAAAAAAGGAAAAGAGGATACCTAAGAGGGATGAAGCCTAAGAAAGAAAGAGTCCAGAGTAGGGTTAATAGCAGCGGAAATAAAGGGGTAGCTCTGATAATAGTGTATGTTTTTACTGTGATAATGGTAAAAGACAAACGCAAAACATGTGGCACTATTTATAGGGGGCATAAAAATCAAAATTGACATGGGACGCTTGGGTAATTGCAAGCGTCGGCGGCCCATGAAACACTTAACACCTAGGTCCATGGTGAAGGAGGTGTTGTGGTGATAAATGTTAGGATTAAAAGCTTCTTGATGTTGTTTGGAAGTTAAGACTGCTCAGGTGTGTGTTGGCATAAATTAATGTTGTTAGTAATCTTTATGAAAAATATGCTAAGTAGTTAGTACGGCTAGTGTAAGTTACTAATGCTAGTGTATATTAGTATTGTTAGTTACTACTGCTAATAATGTTAGTACTGCTAGAGTAAAGATAGTACTGCTAGAGTTAAGTTAGTACGGCTAATGTAACTTAGTACTGCTGATGAAGAATGAAGAAAATATTCTAAGTAGTTAATGCTACTTGTACTCAGTTAGTGCTGCTGGTACAAAGTTACAACTGCTTATTCAGAGTTAATGCTGCTGGTACAAAGTTACAACTTGACTGTTGTACCCTTGAAGTAATACCCCAGATTAGCTTCCGCTGCTATATGTAAAAATGGGGGTGTTACATTACGTGATAAGTATGAGTTATCTATAGGAAGGATCTTAGTGAATATTCTAAATTTTTGTAATATATTGTAAATCAACTAGGACTCCTTGGTGTATAAAAGGAGGTCCTAGGGCATAGAGATTGATATCTTTTTCATTGTTATGCCAGTCTATTCGTAGCTTTAAGGTTTTGTAAACCCTAACACTATTAAGAGTGTTCATATTATATTGAGGCTGAAAGTTTGGTAAACTGTTTGTTATTAATCTTATTCATTATTATTTCATTGAAATTCTTCTTAGTATCATTGACTAAATTCCGCATAGTCTTTGATATTCACAATCAAAGTTTCTATCATAGTTGTTTTGAATTTATTCAATACAACTTAGCCTTATACAATCTAAGCAAGATCTATTCTATTAGGATCAACAAGTGGTATCAGAGCTTGTGAGAAGCTTTAAATAAGAAGATACTTTACTACACACAAGATCTACTTTTTCAAAAAGCAATGGATTCTCAAACTACTAAAACCATCAAGCTACCCATACTCCAACCTGGTGAGTATGATCTCTAGAGGATGAGGATGAAGCAGTACCTACAGTGCATTGATTACACTCTATGGGAGATCATAGAAAATGGTAATGCACCTATAGTAACAAAAACTGTTGATGGTAAGGAGACTGTTATCCCTCCTACAAGTGTTGAAGAGAAGGCACAAAGAAGGGCAGAGTTGAAGGCAAGAAGCACTTTGTTGATGGCCTTACCTAATGAGCATCAATTAAAGTTCAACTCATACAAGGATGCTAAGACACTGATGCAGGCTATTGAGAACAGATTTGGAGGTAATACTGCTACAAAGAAAACTCAGAAAAATCTTCTGAAGCAGCAATATGAAAACTTTGCTGCATCCAGCACAGAAGTGATTGAGCAAACCTATGAAAGGCTTCAAAAGCTAATTAGTCAACTGGAGATGCATGGTGAAGTTATCTCTCAAGAAGACATCAATCAGAAGTTCTTGAGAAGTTTGTCACAAGAATGGACTATGCATACTATTGTGTGGAGGAACAAACCAGAAATTGAGACATTGAGTTTGGATGACCTCTTCAACAACTTGAAGGCTTATGAATCAGAGGTCAAGGGGACATCTAGCTCAACCACAAACTCACACAATGTAGCCTTTTTTTTCCTCTAGCAGCACTAACAGTGAAACTAGAGCAGTTAATACTGCTCAAGGTGTTAATATTGCTAGCACTCAAGGTGCTATTGATAGCTCAACAACTGTTGAAAATTTGAGTGATGCTATGATTTATTCCTTCTTTGCTAGCCAACCAAGTATTCCACAGCTTGATAATAAAGATCTACAACAAATCCATCCTGATGATCTAGAAGAGATGGACTTGAGGTGGAACATTGCTATGTTGACTATGAGGGCAAGAAGATTCCTTAAGAATACTGGAAGGAAACTAGATATGGACAACAAATAAAAAATTAGGTTTGACAAGTCTAAGGTGGAGTGTTTTAACTGCCATAAGAGAGGACACTTTGCAAGGGAATGCATGGTACCCATGAATTAAGACAGCAGAAACAAGGAGCCTACAAAAAGGACTATGCCAGTTAAAGAAACTACTTCAAATACCTTAGTGTCTCAATGTGATGGCTTTGGCTATGATTGGAGTGACCAAGCATAATAAGGTCCAACCATTTTTGCTCTCATGGCTTATTCTTCAAAAAGTTCAAGTTCTTCTACAAACTCTGAGGTATCTAATAACTCAAATTGTTGTTCATCTTGTTTAGAATGTGTAAAAGATCTAAAAGAACAAAATGAACAATTAGTTAAAGACTTAAGAACGGCTAGGATAAGTGTTGTCTCTTATAAAACTGGTTTAGAATTTATATAAGCTAGACTGGTAGTCTTTAAGAAAAATGAATTTGTGTATGAGGAAGATATAAAACTCTTAAAACGTAAAATATATTTAAGATATTTAGATATTACAGAGCTTAAAAGGAAGTTAGAATTGGCTACAAAAGAAAAAGATGAGGTTCAACTTACAGTACAAAAATTTGAAAATTCATCAAAAAGCCTAAGTGAACTTCTAGACAAACAGATAATGGATAAGTGTAAAACAGGATTAAGGTATAATGTTGTCCCACCTCCCTATACTGGGAATTTTATGCCACCAAAACCTGATTTAGTTTATCCTAGTCTAGATGATTTTGTTGATGTAAATGAGTCTGCTAGTAAGTCTATAGTTGAAAAGCCTACTGTTGAGACTAATGAACCTAAGACTGCTAGGAAAGAAGATGGAGCCCCAATTATTGAGGATTGGGTGTCTGAAAGTGAGAAAGAAGATGTGCCTAAGATTAAAACTGTTGAGATGTTTAATAAACCTAGTTTTGCTAAGATAAACTTTGTTAAGTCTACTTGTTAAGTCTACTGAGCAAGTAAAATCTCCTAAGAAAACATCAGTTGATAAAAATAGGCAAAACACACCTAGTACTAGAGGGAACAAGAGAAACTGGAACCAACAAATGTCTCAAAAATAGGCGAGTGGATTTTGAGATAGCATCAACAAAGCTTGTTATGTGTGTGGTAGTTTTGATCATTGGAAGAATGATTGCAATAACTGGTATAATAATGGAATATTTGCAAAACCAGTTTGGACTAATATTCAAAAGGTGAACAAACAAAATTTCTCTAAATTAACTCATCCCAGTCCAAAAAGGAACATGGTTCCAAGAACAGTCTTAACTAGGTCTGGCCCAATTTTAGTTAATACTGTTAGACCAGTTAATACTGTTCAAGGCCAAGAACCACAGTGAATAATGTAGGTCCCATAAAAAAATTGTTTATTAATAATGCATATTCAACAGCTAGAAGGGCCTTTTAACAAAATAACAGCAGCTAATAACAGTAATTTCACTAAAAAGGTTAATAATGTTAAGGGAACACGTTAATACTGATAGGACAAAGAGGCGTTCTTAGTGTTAGTTAAGAGGAAACAAGGAAACAGTATAAGGCCTCAGCATGTTGGGTCTGAGACCAAAGCACAAAGTTTTAGACCAAGTCTCCCAGAAACAATAGGCAATTCAATGTCCTTTTCCAAAGATTTGACTATAATGATGGATAGGTCGCACACAAGAGCGCGTAAACAAGTATAAATTGATAAACATAAACAAGCATACAACGATAAATTAAGAAATCGAGATAAACAAATACCAAACATTCAGATCTTCATAATAATGGCTAATACCCGAAGGTATTAGCCTTTAAACGTCATTATAAATACAAGAATAATTATTTAGCCAAGGTAAACTAACCGAGTTAACGAATGATACCAAAAACTAAACGATTATTATAGTATACAGAATTACATGTTGTCTCCTATGGAATTGATAACGTTGCTCGACCTCTTCTGCTCTTTTTCTCTTCTAAAAATTGACTTTTATGGTTTAGGTATCGAGAATATGATTTAGCATACCTAAAACTTATTTTTGAGTTTTGTATTCATTGGGTCTGGAAGTCGGTTCGATACGGCGTATCCAAGGAGTTGGATACGGCGTATTGGGGATTTCTTGGAGTAGGGACCACGCTTGATATCTTCCAGAATATTATATTCATTCCATATCTTAAATATGGCGTATTGAGTCTCTCTGGATATGGCGTACTGAGCTTTATTCTCAGTGGTCTTTGGTGAGTGCAGGCACGGATACGTCGTATCTTACTTGATGGATACGATATATTGGTCTTTAGAATAGTAATCTTCAAAATATCTTCATTTAAGCTCAAAAATGCGCGCCTTTTGCTATCTTTCACCAATTACTCCATAATTACTGTAATTATTAGATATAAATGATTTAGTAATAATTCTTTGCAATAACTATACAAAATGGGTTAATAACATGGAATAAATGATGCTATAAAATAGACGTTATTTGATGTCATCAAATATCCCCCCATTCTTAGAAATCCCTACTGTCCTCAGTAGCCATTAGAAGTTTAGAAAATGTACCCTTAGGATATTTTGTTAAAGCATTTATTTGAGATCTATCACAAGTACACAACCAGAACACCCTCACTGAAATAGAACACTCCATCACTCAACAATCGAATGGTAACATGAACAATTTGCCTAAATTGCTCGGTCGTAAGAGTATTCTATCATAAGCTTGGCAAGGATACACATCTCCACTACTAAAGCCAAGGAGTAACACGTTTATAAAGTAAAATATATGGGTTTTGGAATGGAAAGGCTTACGGTTTGATCATATCTACAATCTTTCACCAGAAGAACCACTCCATCAACTAAGGGTCTGTAGCACAACCATAACATGACGTAATACGGAATAGATAGCATGTTCGACACATCCTCATTTGAATTCAACAACGGTATATGATGAATAATGATATAGTGTAGGGACCTTTCTAACTTTCACCAAAATCGTAAACCAACGAGGCAGCTAAGACAAGCATAAATGGCCGAAACGACGATAATAGACATGGCATGCTCGAACAAGTCCTCATTCCGCTAAAACCAGCGGCTAATCATTAGGTGAGAGGGAAGTAAATTGTTGTTAAATAAAAATCAAGAAACAAATATATTAAGCCTAAAGTACAAGTTTCTAGACACTTTTTCCCCACCGTTACCATGATAAAGACACAATTATTTACAACGTCTTGATCATATATCAAAAACAACAACCAAAGTTGGCGTTCCCGTAACGGTCAACTTCCCAATCATCCCAAAACTTTACATACTCTACAAGGTAAGTGGTGATATCTTCCACTTTGTACAATACTCTACATCGTTGATTTTTGTTGCGTATCAACGAATAATCAATCCTTCATGTAATTCCTTCGGTAGTTGCGAAACAATTATCTTCAAACTTTCTTTCTCTCTTTTTTCGTATTTTTCTCATTATTTCATTTTTTTGCTAACTATACTTCAAATCTCGGTGTAGTTTCACCATCTTCACGATCATAATAATTCCGGATAATTCCTTCAATAGTTCTTTGTTCTTCGACCTCACCAATAATTGTGACGGTAGTAAAATCACATGAGTTTTGACTACTAATATACATTCCCATTTGCAATGTGCAAATTTCCAACCGCACCAAAGATAGAAAATGATACAAGACTCGAGAAATACAAACTTTACACTTTAAGCAACTAGCAACTGTAAATTAAACTTAATCTAACAGGGTAGGTTAAGGTGTAAGGGTGTAACGAAACAAATAGTTGGTGTAATTCCTAAAGGATTGGCTGTACGGGTTTTTCTAGTGGATCATCACTCTAAAGATGAGAGTGGAAAAAGGTTTAAACGAGAGGTTAACTAACCGGTGTAGTTAGTTAATAAGCAACATGTAAAGGCGATTTGGGTGTAATCCTAAAATTTACAAATTTAAACAAGTTACTCCAATTAAATCCATAATACTCATTATTGTGGTCTCGAGTGATATACCAAGCCAAGTTCTAAGGTCTACAACATCACCAGCACACTCATATTTTATGGAATTTGGGTAAACATTTGGAAACAGATAGGTTAAATCCTCACAATATCTAACAAGGTTATTGTGTGCGGGTTATGTAACATGTAATTTCACAAAAGTTTTCTTGAATTTTTTTTAATTTGAGCATAATTTAAGCATTTTAATGGGAAAATTAGGACAAGTAAACATTCTAATTCCATCCCCCCACCTGAATTATACAACGTCTGTAACACCCCCAAAATGGGTCGTCGCGGAATATGGGTTTGGGAGTGTTACTTCATAGATCAATAACATAAGATATATAAGAACGACCTTTAAAAGTGTCGTTTAAAACCGATACATTGGATTTAGCAAAGTGTTTGTTACAAAAGCCTGAAGCTTTACTTGTTCATTGTTAAATTATACAAAGATTCCATGTCATAATAAATGTTTCTCCAAAATGTAATGCAACCAAATCTTTAATGCAAATGACTTCTAAAATAACGACCACCAATGTATTCCTTGTCTTGTACCTCATTGATCTCTTGAGAAAACAAGCTTTAAAACGTCAACAATAATGTTGGTGAATTCATAGGTTTGTAAATTATATAAGTGTAGCGTACCAACATCTCCCCCGTGAATAACACCATCAAATCGTCAAACATCACAAAAGTAATTACGTTTCCCCAACTCATGACACTGAAGCTCGACTTTATGAATTGCAATATAAATTGCCTACATTGCCCTTGATGAGGTTCTAACCCAGAACATCCCAAATCTGACATGTTATACGTTTGTTGGCTCGGTAGTTTTGAAACCAGTGATAGCTAATCACCCGAACAGGGCGTCATCCCCGAATAGATCTATTTATAACATTCGCGCTCACTTTCCAAGTGATTTACAGGTCATGATAATGGGCTCATTGGGTTATCGCTACTTAGGCAAACACGTAATCAGTTTAAATATGAAATGTTCACTTGCGTCCAATTATAAAACAAAGCATGTTCTCACCCCAAAACTTATAAATCATTATAAATATAAAACTTGGGGCTATGACCTCACCTCGAGTGGATGAGTTAACAACGTAAATCAAATGCGTGAAAAATGCGTCACAAATACGCCCGAATGCAACCTAATTAATTATAGGTCGTATGAGTACTAAGTACTTTGAATAACTACTACCATATATAATTCTATATAGCTACATCATCATCTAATTATGTTTATGAAATCATATTTAAATCGCATTTGTTAAACAAATACCACTTGTTTGTACTCGTATAATCGAATAAATAATTCAATTGTCTTTGTAAAATAATATTTATAAAGTTTAAGTAAATTATAGAATATTATATAAATGATTATAAAATGTTTCGCAAAAATTTATATTAAAAACGAACCAACACTATTCACGTCAGGAAATAATGCACAAGTAGGAAATAGTGCATAACTTTCTCGTTTTAGGCCCGTTTTGTATGATTCTGTCAGATCCAAATAATCAATTCACTTCATTATGATGAACAAGAAATTAAGATTGGATGATGAGAAAAATTGTAAAGAGAGAAAGTAGAGAGAATTGGGAAGTTTACTTCCAAATGTGTAAGTTACAAATGACCAACCCCCTCACTTTTCTTGAGGAGGTGTATATGTATCAAAACTAATAAGGCCTTTCATGGGCCTTTAGTAATTCTAACGGGCCGGCTCGGATTACTTGGGCTTTCGCCATGATACACGTGACCGTTTACTTACATTTAAGAGTCCGTTTACCCGAACCTAGCCCTAATATCAACGTATATTAATTATGACCGAGAACGTAATATAATTAATGAACGAACTTCTCATTGCTCCGACTCAACGCGTTTGGTATAAGAGAGTAACAAACATCTAATAACAATTTCAATATTCGAGTCCCTTGGTGAACATTGGCTTTTTTTACTGTTCAGGGCTTTTTATAAATTTTATTTATATAAATTTAGTCATCGAAAACTCGAAAACATCGTATTTTAATTCGTTATAGCTCAAGCAACGTCACGTCTTCGTAATTAAAAGTTTTATCAAATTAATGATGTTTTCAAAATGTTCATGTCTGAGATGAACAGTAACTTTTATAAAAATAGTTTTATAAAAGTATTTATTGTCGTAAACTCGCGTAATTCATAACTCCTTCGTTATTAATCATAAAATTATGATTCTTATTGTTTTGAAATCCTAAAATTATGTACTAACTGATAAAATATGTTTACATTTTCATTAGATGTGAATAGTAATTGGTTTTTATAAAATTTCTTTTATAAACGCGTTTAATTAACGTATAACTTAAAATTAGCGTATCTCCTTCGTTATAAATCGGTTTTTCGAGTTCTCTACATGCCCACGATCCTTGTGACATGTAGTATTTTATAAAATCATAAAATATATGCCTTAAAATTCGAATTCTAACAGCCCCTTTTTGATATTTTCTCAAAATGTGTTTAAAAGTTGTTTTTATAACTTTTTAGTTTTACCACTTTGTTACAAGTCCATTACAACCCTTATTATTACATGTCTTACACACCTAGGGTCCTTAGACCATGATTAGTCCAAATTTTGTCTAAAAAATCACAAGATCCATTAGTTTACATACTCACTTGTTCATGAACTTTAATATATACACTTTTTAGGTAACTTGTGTATATAAACTTTTTATACATAAACCATACATGTACATCACTTACACATCCATTATAACATGATATGAACATTAATACAACATATATAAAAGTTCACCAAATCATAAACAAGTATAAAAATCCATTTTACAAGTAAATAAGTCCTTAGATGGTGATTAACT
Organism: Tanacetum coccineum; assembly: GCA_026074375.1. Classification (NCBI taxonomy): domain Eukaryota; kingdom Viridiplantae; phylum Streptophyta; class Magnoliopsida; order Asterales; family Asteraceae; genus Tanacetum; species Tanacetum coccineum. The sequence continues at coordinate 9,750 of BQNB010105920.1, read as the reverse complement.
ACATAAACATCATAATATGCAAATGTAAAGAGATTAAGGCTTTTAGATAACCTTAATATGAAGTGTGGTGATGAACAAAGTGATCTAAACCCTTGTTTAGAAACCAAACCCTAGCTTACAACCCTTGAAAACCCTAATTCCAAGCTAAACCCTAATCTTGCTTCTTCTTTGTTTAACCCTTGTAAACTCCAAACCAAACCTTCTAAACACTTTAGGTTATCTTAGAAATGATGTAGGAATGTTTGTAAACATTGTAAATAAGTTTTGTATGGATTATTTATGGTGTTGGGAGTTGGCTGTGGGTTTTGAGAGAGACAAAGGGAGAGGTTTTTGTGTTTTCACTTAGTAAATAAAGAGTGTATGTGTTTACTTGCACTTTCTAAGGCATTATATACCCTAAGACTAGTCAAATATAGAGTTTATCTACTAGCATGCATGAGTTATAAGTATTATGAGATAGTCAAAGACATGTTGAGGGTCTTATGGAAGGTCTTGGTCAAGTTCACTATTAGGAAAAGTCTTGAGAAAATATCTAAATGTTCCTAAAAGGTAAGATCATCCCATGAAATTTAGGGGAGGTGTTTTGTAGATAGTTTCTTTGTATCTATCTACCCATATCCGGTTTTATATGTATATATGTGATGTTATTTTGTAAATTTTGAGTATTGGGTACAATTGTGGGTATTTGTTGAAGCGTAGAAAAGTTTTGGTGGTTCCGGGAATGCCTAAACGTATTTTATCGTGAAACGTAAACACTTTACGCAACCAATAAAAATAAAATGAACAAAGTTAATAATTATCCTCAAAATAATTACTTAACACTTGCTTGATGTAAACATTTAATTGTTTGATGCCCGTTTACATTGAACGATAATTTTTAGCTTACGCGATTTAACTTAACGATTACGATTTAAAAGCAAACGCGTACAATACTAAAAATACATAGTGAATTTATTGACGTCGTAAATGACCCTAAAACACGGGGTGTTATAGTCTTCCCCCGTTAAATGAGCCTTGTCCTCAAGGCTTAAGACGCGGCACTTGACGACGGTGCGGTCTTTGTGAAGAGGTGTGGATATTTCTTCCTGAATTGATCTTCGCGTTCCCATGTGAACTCAGGACCTCTCCTGGAGTTCCATCGAACCTTGATTATTGGAATGCGGCTTCGCTTCAACCGTTTAACTTCACGGTCCATGATTTCTACCGGCTCCTCGACAAATTGAAGCTTGTCATCAAAGTGAAGTCCATCCAACGGAACGGCTAATGGTTCGTCGGCATAGCACTTTTTCAAGTTGGATACATGGAACGTATTGTGTACCCTGCTCAGCTCTTGCGGAAGCTCAAGCTTGTATGCAACGGATCCAACCTTTTCCAACACCTTGAATGGTCCAACGTACCTAGGGTTCAACTTCCCCCGTTTGCCAAAACGTACGACCCCTTTCCAAGGCGAAACTTTAAGCATAACTTTATCCCCAACTTGAAATTCCATCGGTTTACGCTTTAGATCTGCGTAACTCTTTTGTCTATCACGGGTGACTTGCATCCTTTGCTTGATTTGGATGATCTTCTCTGTTGTTTCTTGAACTATTTCTGGACCAGTGAGTTGCATTTTCCAACCTCGGCCATAAACATAGTGAAAGACACTTCCGACCGTTAAGAGCTTTCAATTGGTGTCAGCATGATTTCTGGCGTGATAGCTATTGTTATATGAGAACTCGACTAATGACAAATGGTTAACCCAACCCTTTCCAAAGTCGATCACATAAGAACGCAACATATCCTCGAGGGTTTGAATAGTCCTCTTGCTTTGTCCGTCAGTCTGCGAATGATATGAAGTACTCATGTCCAGGTTAGTACCCAAAGCTTTCTGAAGTGACCTCCAAAAATTTGATGAGAATCTAGGGTCACGATCACAAATAATTAAGACAGGGATTCCATGCCTCGTGACCACTTCCTTTAGGTACATTCTTGCTAGTTTCTCTAAGGGATCAGTTTCCCTCATCGGTACAAAGATTGTGGACTTAGTGAGTAGGTCGACAATAACCCAAATAGTGTCGTAGCCTTGTGATGACTTAAGAAGCTTCGTGACAAAATCCATAGTGATGTTGTCCCACTTCCATTGAGGTATATCGGGTTGTACCAATAATCTTGATGGCCTTTGGTGTTCAGCCTTGACTTTAGCACATGTCAGACATTTGCGAACATAGGTGGCGATGTTGGCCTTCATATTGGGCCACCAATATAGCTTCTTCATGTCCTGATACATTTTGTCAAAACTCGAATGGATAGAATATTTTGACTTGTGGGACTCGTGCATGATCACAGTCCTCAAATCGCCATAACATGGTAACCAACCCTGCCAATTAGAGCATGTATTAGTTCCATCGCACGAGGTTACATCTTTTCATGTTCTAAATTTCTCGGTTCATTTGAGTTTTCAACCAACATGCCTCTAACATGTTTGTTCTTGATGTTTTCTAGTTTTTGTGCTTCAGTCTGAGCATTCAACATTTTTAGAAGATCTAAGCAATGTCATCCTATCGGGCTTCAAACTCTTATGGTTTACTTCGCTCCTTCTGCTTAAAGCACAACTACAACATTCGGCTTTCTGGGTGGTAATCGGATCTACAGTCGTAAATTATACTAAGCCAATTTAACAACGACGTTAAACTCTTATTCATCTCCTTTTGATTAAGAATGTGTTGTAGACTCTTGTGATCCGTAAACACCGTACACTTGGTTTTGTACAAATAGTGTCTCTAAAGTTTCAGAGAAAACACTACCGATCAAAGTTCCAAATCATGAGTTGTTTTGTTCTTCTCATGAATTTTTAATTTGGAGTTGATGATAAGAAATTTATTTCTCTCTTTTGCATTAATACAACACCAATCCCTTGTGCGACGCATAGCCAATAGAATACAAAATCTTATCGATTCCCTTAGGTAAAGCAGAAAATTGCAATGCATAAACTTCTGCTCTACTAACTAGAAAGTGGCTTCCTTGCTTGTCTCCCCAATCGAACTTAACTCCTTTCTGAGTAAGTTTGGTCATCGACTTGGTAATCTTTGAAAATCTTTTGATGAATCTTCGGTAATACCCAATGAGACCTAAGAATTGGCGAATCTCCGTTGGTGGTTTAGGAGATTCCTAGTCCTTTATCGATTTGATTTTAGCGGGGTCCACGTGAATGCCTTGACTATCAATCTCGTGGCTGAGAAATTGTACCTTTATTGAAATCCAAATCAATTAGAAGAACTTAGAATACAAAATTCTTTTCTTAAGCAATTCCAATAAATGCAATTAAGATGTTCTTCATGCTCCTTCTTGTTCTTGGGAGGTAGCTAAAGGTGTCATAAAATAAAAGATAATCACGAATTTATCCATAAATGGTTGCACACACGGTTCATGAGATCCATAAATACTGCTGGTGCATTCGTCAATCCAAATGGCATAACTTGGAACTCGTAATGACCATAATGAGTTCTGAATGCCATTTTTGGAATATCCTCTTCCCGTACTCAAAGCTGGTGATAACCTGATCGCAGGTCTATCTTAGAATAACACTTAGTTTTTTGTAGTTGATCAAACAAATTGTCGATCCTTGGGATTGGATAACGATTCTTCACTGTCAGCTTGTTCAATTCCCGATAGTCAATACACATTTGAAATGATCCGTCCTTCTTCTTGACAAACAAGATCGGAGGCTCCCTAGGGTGAGGGAAACGGGGGTCTTATAAAGCCTTTGTCAGATAGTTCTTTCTGTTGCTCCAACAACTTTTTCATTTCAGGGGGGGAACGGTGCCAATCGATAAGGTGCCCGTGCTACGGGTGCAACACCATGTATCAAATCGATTTGAATTCCACTTGTCGAGTCGGAGGGAGACCCGGCAAGTCCTCAGGAAATATTTCAGGAAAATCTCGAATGATCGGTACATCCTCAAGTCGCTTCTTCTCTAACTTGTCTTCAATCTCCTTTGTAGTAACATGTGCTAAAAAGATAGGACATCCTTTTAGCATGTACTTCTGTCTTTTAGTGCATGCGATGATGTTCAAATTTTGTCACCGCGAACGATTAGAGTTTCATTTCCCCAAGGGATGTGAACGATCTTCTCGGCATACACAATGATCGCTTGGTACTTTGCCAACCAATCCATACCAATTATAGCATCAAAACTACCAAGTTCTATGGGCTTTAAGTCTATGTTGAATGCGTGGTTCAAGAAGTTTAATGTACAACCCCTAAGGATGGTGTTTAACCCAATTATTCTTCGGTCGGCTAGTCCAACATCATAATATTGATCTAATACAGTTGGTGTGATATCAATTTAGGAGCTAAATGTAGTAAACACAAAGCTTCTATCGGCACCAGTATCAAATAAGACATAAGCATAGCGGTTGTTTAGAAGGAATGTACCTGTCACAACGTTAGAGTCGTGGTTTGTCCCTACATGGACTACCGCATACACTTTTGTTGGAGCATTGCCATTTCCAGCTTGGTTACCGTGGTTGTTGTTTTTCAACTTTGGACAATCCCTCTTGAAGTGTCCTTAGGCTCCACATTCATAGCAAGTGGGTTTCTGACCTGCCTTAATGCCCCTTTGGTTGTTAGCTGTGTTGGCATTGACAGTACTCCTATAGTCACAAGCCAGATGGCCAACTCAGTTGCACTTGTGGCATTTGGGAGCATATGGACCATCATGGTGATAGTTACATTTAGCGCATATGGGTTTAGATCCCCCGTATGGCTTCTTTTCACCAGATCCTGCAGTGTAGGCTCGGCCAGTGTTCTGCCTCTTGTTTTGTTGTTGTTGTGGTTGTTGGTGGTTATCATCTTGTTTCTCTTGTTCTCTGTCTAACATTCAGCAAAAGTGTGACGGTTTCTTATCCATAGTTCTGTTTGCTATTTCAGCGCTCTTGCATTATCTAGGCTTTAGATGCTACTAACATTCGTGGATCATGTCGGGCAAACCACCGACATATCTCTCAATCTTGTCCGATTCTTCAGGAAACATTCTAACACACAGCAATGCCAGTTCCTGAAAATGTTGGTTGTAACCTATCACGTCGGTACCTTTCACCTTCAAATTCCACAACTCAGCCTCGAGCTTCTTAATCTCGCCCCTCGGGCAGTACTTGTCAGTCATCTTCTTTTTCAGGTCTGTCCAAGTCATTGCATACGCAACATCATGACCAACAGTCCTAACGTGGGAGTTCCACCACGTTAGAGCACCTGCAAGAAGAGTACAAGTGGAAAACTTGATTTGGTTTTCCACAGAGCAGTTGCTTATACTGAACACAATTTCCATTTTCTCAAACCATTGAATCAATTTGACAACTCCTTTCGTGCCTTTGAAATTTAGAGGTTGGCACTTCATGAAGTCTGGGTAAGTGCACTCTCTAGCAACTCGTTCTGTCCTTCTAACACCCGTTCCCGAATTATGGCTGTCATCGCCATTCGTGTTTCTGTCAGCATCACGTGCTGCCAAAGCATCAGTAACACCTTGGTCGATCATTGCCTTAAGTTGGGCATTAGTCACAGAAGTAGTGGCAGTGGTATCGGCGGGGTTGGCTCTGGTGGTTCTTTTTGGTGCCATTTTCTTCAATCACAAGAAAATATAATACCCGTTAGATTTCATAAAATCATAACCATGACATGACATATACACAATAAATAAAGTGAGATCACATCACACAGTGAAATGTACAACTGAATTGAAATTAACAATGGTGTAACTAAATCGACATTCATTCATAATAAATTCGATTACAGACATGACATAATACATCCTTTCCATATATAATCTGGAAACATACATGACCTGATTCGGTTACAAAATGATCACTACCCTTAGGTTACAAAATGAAATATAAACAACCTAAAGCCTTACTAGCCGAGAGTTACCCCGTAATACTTATTAGGCTAATACAACATAGCTTCAACATAACAAATCTAAGAACTGTTACCGGCCTCCTTCGGTAACTCTGGCTGTGCTGGACGCTAGCGGCTATTCCATCGTTATAGATGTGTACGTATGGTCTTTGTCGCCTTTTTTGGAACATTGGTATTGGTATAAAGTTATATGAGTGGGCCGGTAATTTAGTAGCTCCAATACTTGTGTTTGATCATCATTTACTAGACCGTAGTGAGATTAATTTATAGACAAAGTCATATGATAAGAGGTGAAATAAACCCCTATGCAATCATGTATCTGCAGCATTCGCTTTTAGTGTTGAGATCCCTAAAGTATCCCAAGAGCAAGAAAAATGTGTTGAATGAAGAAGAAGTTTTGTGCCAGCCTTAGTTATCACAGTATCTGGAATGAAAAGAATTCAAAAAAAAAGAAAAAAAATAATAAAGTTCAAAGTATAAGGCAAAGTTCTGGCACATGGAATCAAGTATCTGCTATTCACCCTCATCGTTATCATGTTATACCTCTTTGAGATTTCTGTCTAGGTGCTCACGCCGCAATGGGCATGTTTATGTGTCTAGTACAAGCATATGGTAGTGACCTAGATTATGTCTGTGCAATTGAGTGACTTCACAAATATAAAACCCTATCTGAGTGAATCGTGTGAATTCAAAAACAAACACTTTCCCTATGTGAGGTGTTGTGTTATATGTCTATGCCTGAAAAGTTATAAAATGGGTAAACACTTGTTAATGCAAAAATGAATTTTTCTCCACGTCATGATAAATGATCTTGTTTTCTCGCTTTAATTGCTTGAGGGCAAGCAATATCTAAGTGTGGAGGGATTTGATAACGCCTAAATTATACATGTTTTCGGCGGCGTTATTTGCATTTATTTGATCATTTCTCGTGAAATTTTTGTATTTAATCAAGTATATTTGCTATTATATGTTCTAGGTATGTGTCGTGGAAGAAAGCAGAAGAATACACAAAGATTTGAAGCTTAACCGAAGAAATAACTGAAGATAAAGATCTCCCAACACCTGTTCACTGTTTTGGCCATAACTCGATCATACGGACTCGAATTTAGTTGATTCAAGCGGCCACGAAAAGAGAATTTAACTATCTAAATTATAGAAAAACATTCAAGAGCTGAAGTATTACCAAGATTGCCAGATTTGTTATTGAGTACAACACATTTTATGGAGAAAAAATTAATTCACGAATCTGGTCTATAATCCGTCCACATTCATTCCCAACTTGGTCCCCAAGTTACCTTTACCCTATAAATACCCCCATATGAACCTTGGATGAAAATCATCTCATCACATACAAATCTCAAGAAGAAGATCCAAGAAAATGCCAAAGTACGACGCACTTTTCTCTTGTGCGCCGCACTTCTGATCAAGTTTCCAAAACCGCCGCACAATATTGTAAGTGCGCCGCACTTTTGTTCAAACTTCCTAAAGAAATGGATAAAGTCCCAATAAATGCTGAGTGCATTAACTCCCTAAGTGCGTCGCACAATATTGTAAGTGCGCCGCACTTCTGCCCGATTTCAGCCTATAAATAGAGGCATAATCTACCCTATTTTACACACACCTCCACAACAATTCTCTCATCATCCCACACCATCTAATCACAAATTTCAAGGGTGGTGACAGCACCTTAAGGGTTCGGGTCGATTGGATTCAATAGCTTGGGTTTTATTATAGTTTTCGTTTGGGAGAACTAATTGTCGAATCGTTGATCTTGTAAACGTTGGTATAATTCTACAACTCTTTTAATATGAAGTATTATGAATTCATAATGAATGTGATGTGTTTTGTTACTTTGATTATGGAGTAGTGTTCTTATGTTTGTTTTGGCATAATGTGATCTTGGATATTGAGTGTTTGGATATGTGTTTATTGAATTGGTAAAACATATTTTATATAAGAAAATAGGCTGAAAGGTTTCTTTTATATATGTATTCTATCAATCCATCTAATATATTGGTTATAATAACTTATGAAGGCCGAAAGGAATTGTTGTTATTAATCGATATAATCACTAGTTATATTTAAAGACCGAAAGGATTTATAACTTGTGATAACTCTATTTTAAACACTATTCCAAACACATCATTATCTAAGTGATCATTGCCTAAACAAACATACCTTAATCATTTGTTTGAATCATCCTTTAATTGCTTTCGTTATAATATCCGATATATGCAAGAGTTGGTTAATTTAAATCCGTGACAATCTTATTAACCTTAACACCTTAATTACAAACTGTGAAAACTTCAATTCTCATGGAACGACCTGGACTTACCTAAAGCTATACTATGCACGAACGGGTATACTTCTCGAGTGTTATGTTTTAGTAAAAATTGGTATTTCTAGTATTATAAATTTAAAACTTAGAAAACACACATCAGGTTGGTTGATGAGGAGACTGAGCGACAGCTGATGGCTAGTCGGCTCAACATGCTGTATAAAGATAGGCGTACACATGCTCGTACAACTCTACTAATGGAGAAAGAGGCTAGGATGTCTCGAGAGGCTAGGGGACGATCCATGGACGCTAGTGATCTTGCACGTTTAGATGTTATGTCACTGCGTACTACTGTATTAGGGCAGCAAGCAGTGATTACAGAGTTGCAGGCAGCGGACCGCAGGAGACAGGCGGCGATTATAAAGTTGCTGGCAGCGGACCACAGGAGACAGGCACAGTTCATTGAGGCACTAAAGCTGCTAAAGGCACTACAGACACAAATGACAACATTTTAGAGACAGTAGGGACCAGCTAAAGGTTCGGCACAACCAGATTCACCAGGAGAGGCTGGTAGCAGTTCATAGATCATGTTATGGCTAGTTATTTTGTACACCCTACTAAGTATTACGGGTAACTCCCGGCTAGTATGGCTTTACGTTGTATATTTTATCTTGTAACCTAGTCATTGTGATCATTTTGTATCTGAACCAAGCATGTATATTTTCCAATTATATATGGAATGGTGGTATTATGTCATGTCTGTAATCGAATTTATTATGAATGAATGTCGATTTAGTTACACCATTGTTAACTTCAATTCAGTTGTATATTTCACTGTGTGTTGTGATCCATCTTTACTTATTGTGTATATGTCATGTCATGGTTATGATTTTGTAAAATCTAACGGGTATTATATTTTCTTGTGATTGAAGAAAATGGCACCAAAAAGGGCCACGAGGTCAAACATAGCACCAGAAACAACCACCACCACAACTGTCACTAATGCCCAGCTTTAGGAAATGATTGACCAAGGAGTTACATCCGCTTTGGCAGCACGTGATGCTAACAGAAGCACGAATGGTGATGACAACCATGTTTCGGGAACATGTGTTAGAAGGACGGAATGTGTTGCTAGAGAGTGCACTTACCCAGACTTCATGAAGTGCCAACCTTTAAATTTCAAGGACACGGAAGGAGTTGTCGAATTGATTTAATGGTTTGAGAAAATGGAAACTGTGTTTAGTATAAGCAACTGCTCAGTGAAGAACCAAATCAAGTTTTCCACTTGTACTCTTCTCGCAGGTGCGCTAACATGGTGGAACTCCCATGTTAGCACTGTTGGTCATGATGTTACGTATGTAATGACTTGGACAGACCCGAAAAAGAAGATAACTGACAAGTACTACCCGAGAGTCGAGATTAAGAAACTGGAGGCTGAGTTGTGGAATTTGAAAGTGAAAGGTACCGACGTGATAGGGTACAACCAACATTTTCAGGAACTGGCATTGCTGTATGTTAGAATGTTTCCTGAAAAGTCTGACAAGATTGAGAGACATGTCGGTGGTTTGCCTGACATGATCCA
>BQNB010105919.1:1961-23501 GCA_026074375.1 Tanacetum coccineum | reverse complement strand
AGAAACCGGCATGACCGAGAAAACTCTGAACACCCTTTACGGTGGTGGGATGAGGTAACTTAGCAATCACATCGACTTTAGCTTTGTCAACCTGATAGTTCCAATAATTATTCATCTCACAAGAAAGATTGATGTTTAAAGATCAAGAGAGAAACTGGAAAGAAAATAAATAATGAAGGATGATTAAACTTCGCTTCGATACGATACTCCTACTGCTAGGAGTAAAACAAATGTCTCCAGAAACTCTGAAGGAACTACAAGAGTCCGAAAATGAGTAACAAGGTTCTCGCATTGTATACTTTGTATATTAGTATATATATAAAAAAAACTAGTCTAGATGGCTTGCAGTTATTTCAGACTGTAACCCGGTCTCAACCTAAGATCTGATGTACATTTCAGTGCATTATTTCTTTAACAGACGAGAAGTCGTCTCTAACATCGAACATGTTCGGAGTTACCATTCAGACATTGACCAAAACTCTTTCTAACATACACGGGTCATTGTTTGAGGGGGAGAATTAGTTTTACAAACAGTTTTGCAGGTTAGTTAGATGCACTATTGCTAATTCTATTGCTGAAAGATTGAAATGAGCCACAACTTACGTCTCTGAATATTTCAGGTCTTGTTTCAATATTCACTTGATATTTTGTGCTTAATTCCCTCACCTCCATGATTGAGGGGGAGCTTGAATCTTTTTAAGTCCATTATAGATCAAAACCATACAAAAGTTTGAATACTTTTGATCGGGGGAGAAAATGTGACTTAAATGTAAACCGGATAACTAATGATTCGATTGATTCAAAATGCTAAATCCTATCCTTGCATGTGCAAAACATCTTTCGATTATCGATGCACATGTGTAGGGGGAGTAAAAGTGTTAATATATTCAAAAATGTCAAGGTACCAAAACTTTTGTGTTATACACAAGTATCTTGATAATTCACAAAGAATCTTTTGTTTCATGATTGGGAAAGTGATCTTAAGGAATGCGAAGGAATGATATGTTGTACCACCAGGGTATTCGTAGAATACTCATATACTTGTCTTCAGACAGTATCCACTAGTGAGAATGACTCGTCTTACAAATACTTGTATGAGTTTGATGAGAGCCATGAGGCACTTCATATCTTTCGAGATATCTTTCAAAACATCTTCAGAGCATTCTGATTTAAACTTTCGTTGTGTCCTAAATAAATTTTTCACAAACACATCGAATGTTTTTTCAAATCATTTTTTTTGCCATTGGCCTTCTACGGTACTTAATTGTATTAAGAAGTAAAACGCTGAACAGGAATTATACGGTATAGTCAGCAGATAGTAACTGTACTGACTCACTCTTTACCATTCCATTACGGACATCTGGTTTAGAGAACAGCAAGCATACGGAAATCTGATACTTCGGTATTGGAGGACTTAAAGGCTTTGAGCTGGAAAACCTGTCAAGAAGGTTCTTTATTGAATCTATCTGATCACAGGTGCAGTATTCGTACTGTATGGTAATCGACTCACCATGTTTCTAAAACAAAGAGTTGACTACTCCAGAGCAAATGGCTACTGGTAAAGAGATATCAAATCCGTTCATAGTTGATAGTTTATTAAAAACTATAAGGTTATCATTGCATCTTGTTATTGCAACAAAGCATTGACTAGTCCATAGCAAACGGCTCATGGTAAAGACATATCAAATCCGTTGATAGCTGATAGTTTGCTAAAAACTATATTGTTCATACTCAAAGATTTGAAGACATCAAGAAAGCTAAGTACATGAAGCTTCCGCACCTCTGAAATCAAAGTTTTCTTCAAATGCTAAAGTCAAAATAATTAGAAGAAGAAAGAGTACTAAAGCTTTCATGATTACAGCAAGTATGAGCATGTCGGACCAAAGTTCAGCGAATGGCGAATTGAAGAAAAGATCACATGTAATTCAAGAAAATCTGAGATCAAGATGAAGTTATCAAATCTAGTAATTCAAGTTTCAAAGATTGAATTTCTACAGAAGCACAAATGCAAGACAAGTGAAGAACCGCAACGTCAATGAGCTAATATGCTATGAATTCAAATATGTACGCTAAGAAGACCTCAAAAGAAGACCTCACTTAGGGGGAGATTGTTAGAAACACAATTTCACAGTCTAACAAGAGAAGCTCGGTCTTGAAGAAAAACTAGCGTTTCATAGCTCGTTAGTTGGTTAATTAATTAATGATTAATGATGTAAATGGGTTGTTATGCAAAAAAAAAGCTTGCAAAAGCCTAAAGAAAAGGACATAGGCCAAACCATTATGTGTTATAAAATCACTTTTATTCTTATCATTATTAGGTTACTAGTCAATTTATGTTAGGGTTTTTAGCAACCAAATAGTTTCTTTCAATCATCAAATAAAGTCTTTATTTTCCTGCATCTTGATTTTACACATCATTGTTAATGGTTTGTATGAATGATCATGGAACCTTACAGAGTTGATCATATCCATCCAATTGGAGTTAATGCCCAATCTTATGATCACAAACACTTTAAATCTTTGTCTTCATTGTAGCCGAATAGGAATCTTGGGGATTGCCAAGGTGGAAATTTGGTGTTTAGTGTGGTGGGATAAGGTGGTAGGATAAGGTAGACAAAGGGGAGATGAAAAGGGATTGTGTCTTGTCGTTTGTGATGGGTAGGAAGAAGTGAATAGTGATAGGGCAGGAAATTTGGTTATAACGGGTGTGTTTGAGTTGTCAGGGGTGAGTTTGGGAACATGGCAGAAGTAGTCCCTCATTGTTATAAGTTTGTTGCAATGGTGGTCCTTGTGGTGATATAACTTTGGGAGTTGGCAGTTTTGCCCCCCAAAGTTATATAGAGTTATTACACAATTCGTCCTTGTGGTGTATAACTTTTGGGGTTTGGCAGAAATGCCCCGCCCCCCCAAAGTTATAGTTGGGCTTTTGGATGTTTGTTTGGGTCGGCTATGATATAAAAGGGTTTATGGGCTTTTTCAAGTAAAAGGCTTATAAAGTCTTCATGTAATATACTAATGGGCTGACCCGACCCATTAGATGGTCCCGGGTGGGCCATTAAGTGATCTTTGATTAGGCTTCGGGTTTTTTTTTTTGGACCTATTTTGGGTGGAACTTTTTTCGTGTTTGACTTGACTTTGACTTTGGCTTCGATTTTTTGACTTTGTCTTTTCCTCGCTTTTCCATTCCTGTGGGCTCGGTTTTGTTCGCTTTTTGCTTGATTTTCGTCCTTTTATCGGATTAGTTTCCTGCACAATATCATGTGAAAACCTACAAATCCAATGTATTTTTTGGTACGTTTTGGTCTTTAAGTCGGTTTTAATGGCAAATGGTAGTGTAATTAAGCACATACAAAAAATCCCCATTCTAAAGATATTGGTCGTGTCCTCACGCAATGTACAAGTTAGCACTTAGGAAAACTAAGACTCTCGATCCCCGTACGACTAAATTAAACCTGTAGGTCTTTAGATCATTCGATTAATTAAAATGAGAACACACAAGATAGACTTTAAATTGCTTGTATTAAAGAAAAAAAACAAAAGAACAATGGTTTTTTTTTTCTTGGCCTTGGATTTTGTGTTACAAAGATTGTGGAACAAAAACACACAAAAAATGAAACTCTAAATATCTAAGTTGCTTTTTTTTCTCTCCTAGAAATGAAAATAAAATGGCTTTATATAGCCTCTCTAGGGCCTTGGCCTTTGGGCTATGATGGACTTTTTCATTAATGGCCCATTTACATAATATTTAAACGCTTAACGAGATAGACTTGTTCTTGTATATTCGAGTGACGAAGCTTCTTTGTTTCGGGTCCATTTTATGTGATCCTAGACAATCTCCCACTAGATGGGTATGAGAAGTTAGCTCACTCGTGCTTTCTCTTTAGGCTCGTTGTTGATAGGGGTACTTTCACTTGTTGTGCTTTGGTAATTCAATCTTTAAACACCTTGATCATGATTCTGAACTCTGATGTATACTTGATCTTTGATCTTTGATTGTTTAAGCTTTTACTTCTTGTGTATTACTGTGTGATTTTCTTTCACTTTGACTTTGCCATTCGCTGATCTTTAGACTCAACATGCTCATATCTGTTGGAATCTGGAAGCTTTTGATGATGATCTTCTTTCTAATCTTATACGTTTAGCATTTGAATGAAGACATTGATTTTCAGAGATGTGTGGAAGCTTTGTATGTAAACTTTCTTGATTTCTGCAGATATGTGAAGTAAGATATGAGAATGTTTGCATATGGATACTTGTGTGTCATTGCTATGACTAGAACAAATTTTTTTTTTTTAGTCACCAACAAAAACATTTTGTTATGTAAAATCCACTTAATGTGTTCTAGAAAATCATTTTGTGAACACAAGAAAGTTTATATTTTGAAGGGATCAAGTATAGACGATACTCAATCTGGTCGGTTACGTTAACCTTTGATTCCGTGAGGATCAATGATTACAGTACGAATACTCCCTGGTGATCTAGAAAGATTCATTAAAAAGAAACCTTCTTGACAGGTTTTCAAGGCACGTGTCAGTAGTTCCTCTATTACCTAAGTATCAGATTCCCTAATGTTCGCCGTTCTCTAGACCAGATGTCCGAAGACTAACACACTAATAGTATTTCTACTAATAGAATGGTAAAGAGTGGAGTCAGTACAGTTACTATATCTGCTGACTATACGAGTACAATTCTTTTTTTCAGCGTTTTACTTTTTTAATTCAGTTTAGTACCGTAGAGGCCTTGTAGGAAAATGATTTGAAAAACATTCGATGTGCTTATAAAATTTGTTTGGGGCACAAACGAAAGTTTAAATCAGAATGCTTCTGATGATGTTTTGAAATATATCCCGAAAGATATGAAGTGCCTTGGGAAATCCAAACTTGTACAAGTTACAATTATGGGAAATAATCCACTTCACTAGTGGCGCAGTCCGAAGACAAGGCATGGTGCATTCATGAATGCTGAAATAAAAGATTCTTTGTGAATTATCAAGATACTTGTGTATAACACAAAAGTTTTGGTATCTTGACATTTTTAAGTATATTAACACTTTTACTCCCCCTACACATGTGCATCGATAATCGAAAGATGTTTTGCACATGCAAGGATAGGATTTGGCATTTTGAATCAATCGAATCATTAGTTATCAGTTCATATTTTAAGTCATATCTTTGAATCAATCGAATCATTAGTTATCAGTTCATATTTTAAGTCACATTTTCTCCCCCGATCAAAAGTATTCAAACTTTTATATGGTTTTGATCTATAATGGACTTAAAAAGATTCAAGCTCCCCCTCAATCATGGAGGTGAGCTAATTAAGCACAAAATATCAAGTGAATACTGAAACAAGACCTGAAATATACAGAGACGTAAGCTGTGGCTCATTTCAATCTGTCAGCAATAGAATCAGCAATAGTGCGTCCAACTAACCTGCAACACTGTTAGTAAAACTAATTCTCCCCCTCAAACAATGACCCGTGTATGTTAGAAAGAGTTTTGGTCAATGTCTGAATGGTAACTCCGAACATGTTTGATAAAACAAATTGTTTATGAGACAAATTGTTCGATGTTAGAGACAACTTCTTGTCTGTTAAAGAAATAATGCACTGAAACGTACATCAAAACTTAGGTTAAGACCAGGTTACAGTCTGACATAACTGCAAGCCATTTATCTAAATTTTTTTTTTTTTTCTGTTTTCTATTTTTTTTATCTTTTCTCAAATATACACAAATATACAAAGGGTACAATGCTTTAGCATTCAAAAATACCAGATATTCCGTTGGAACCAGCCTTTCGATCACTAAGTTTGCAATCAGTGAACCTAGAGATCATAGTAACTTTGGAACTAGAACTAACGCTCGGGGTAAGTTCTAAAGGCTCAACAATGGGTTCCATTATCCTAGTTAAAGGACAGTTATCATACAACGTGAAATGTCGTCCAGTGGGTTTTCACTGCAATGTGGCTTGGAACCGAGTGTTGAACACTATTAACAGCATAGAGCAATAGCACTTTGATTCTCACAATACGTCAGAATTTTGTTTGAAACAAAACCATAGTCTGCGGAGTGCGAACGCATTCCATAGGATTTGAGCACAGCATCCTGATAGCGCAATGTATACAGCTTCTGTTGTGGAGATGGCCGTTACTTTTCTTTCAGGCTTTTTTGGATGACCAGCTAACAACCGAATGTCCAAGAAATTGAGTTTGAACAGAGGTACTTCTCCTTGTGTCATGACAAACCACACTGCATAAATCAGCATCTTCAAAAGCTTTTAGTTCTAAAGCCGGAGTCGCTTCGGATACCACAGACCCATGTGAATGGTTCCTTTAAGGTATCGAAAGAATCCTTTTATAGCACTAAGGTCAATCAGATAAGTCTTAAGCCTGTACCATTAGTGCACACATCCAAACAGCAAATACTAAGTCAGTCTAGAAAGCACTAAGATACATAAGCGGAGCCAACCATACACAAATCGTTTAGATCAATTATGCTTTCCTCCATTATCTTCATCAAGGTCGGACCTCCGCCATTGGATTGTCATGGGTGTGCATGTGTCAAAACCAAACTTTTTCAAGATTCCTGAGCATATTTGGATTGGTTTATAAAAATTGCCTCTAGGGACTTTGGAGAACTTGTAATCCTAAAAGAATGACATTTGTCCAATCATCTGACAACTTGAAAGTATGAGTTCATCTAAATGCAAATAATTTGGCATGCATTGGGGTTGGTAGAGGCAAAAATAAATATCATACAACATCTATATGTACCGGTTAAGAAAATGAATGCCAGCCGTTAACTACTTTTTCTGTTCTTCTTTGTTGTTTCCTTGGTGAATAGAGATTGGATCGACCACGCCTTTTGTAATCCTGACTTATTAGAAACGCTGAAAGCTTGTCATAACCACGCATACGTGGAGCTTGTTTAAGCCCAATAGAGCTTTCCTTGAGTCGGTACACATGGGCGATGGATGCTACTGAACTACAAATCCTACTGGTTTTACTAACATAGACAACTTCATCAGTTCGCCGTTTGAGGAAAGGCGTGGTTTTTCACGTCCATGCTGGTGAAGATGACCAAGTACATACTTGCTGCGTGAGCAATTGAAGATCTGATCGCATCTATCTAGCAACCGGAGCAAATGATATCCTCAAAATCAATATCAGCTTCAGACGATATCCTTTCGCCACTAGACCGAGCTTTGTTCTTCAAGACACTCCATATCATCCAACTTAATTTTTGAAAATCCATTTGAGCGGGCATGTTAAGAATATATCTGACAGGAGGTACAAGTATCCATACATCTAGACGATCAAACTCATTGAATTTCTTCCTGCAATAGCCTCAATCCAGCATGGATGCTCAAGGCTTGCCTGTAATCTTTGTTTCAACATGATTATAAGAATTCATTGAAGAAATACCACATTGCGTCGGTTGTCTTAGCTTTTCTGGTGAGAACAGGACGGTCTTTATCCCCAATAATGTTTTCAAGCCGGATGAGCCTGATCCACATTTGCACGTGAGGAAATTGGTTGTTTGGGAGAAAACAATCGATATTCGACAGAGTTGGAATATATGCTTCTGAATTCGTCTCAGGAGCACATTATAGGTGTCAAACACATACCAGTCAACATGATCGAGATTTACATGTATCACAACATCAGAATCACTATTGTCGTTAGAAGGTACATGAAGAGGTAAGAGCTTCAGTAACTGCAGGAGCGCCTTCTGAAATAACTGTTATGGAAGGTGAACATTGGCATTCTTCCGTGTGCGAGGCAGCATGAAACATGTGCCAGGTATTATCGGAACAACCGGAGGGTATCGGAACAAACCTCATCATCATCAAACCATTGAAATAAATCGACCACCTTTTTCTTTGTAGGCAAGGACACTAGGTGGGTTCTAGGTCTTTTACCAGTGCAGAACGGCTGATCTAGTCGGGGGGGGGAAGCAGTAGTATCGAGTCTTACTATTTGCACAGAAGTCATATTTGTTGAGTGCGAGGCCTGCACTGTTTGAACATGACGTCAAACCCTTCGGTAAGTTCATCGAAGGTAAAATGAAACGGTTTTCCTGAAACTTGCGCTGTTCGTAATTGTTGTAGATTCGGTACGCCCTTCGTTGGTGGTATGCATACCCAACAAATATACTATATCTGTCTTTCGCTTTCTCGCCTTGATTTACCAACGTCATCGAAGTCATTGTAGGATAGCACAGAGATCGCAAAACACTCGAAATATTGTAATTGGTTTTCTTTCTTCAGACAGTCATAATAGGTCTTCCCGTGAAGCGGTGTACAAGAGATTCCGATTGAGTGTATAACAAACACCAGTGGCTACACTTCATACCCTAGTAAAGTGGAGCTCTTTGCAAAGATGAGCATAGTACGAGCAGACTTCCATAAGAGTTTCGGATTCCGTCTTATCGACAACGACGTTCTGTTGGGAGACCGAGTACGCTCGTTTCAAAGAGAATATACAACCACACTCAAACCATCCGTCGAGTGTCTTATTCACAAACTTTGTTCCATTATCTGTTCTGACAAATCGAACAGTAGCATTAAGGGCTCTGATACCAATTGTAGGATCCCTAGATAATTTCATAGATTAATCACAAGATCAATAGCACAAAAGATTAAACATTAAAGAACCTTTTTGATTGAAAGAAATAAGAGTGGCTACAAACCCTAAAGATGAAAATATTATTGAGTAGCTAACCTAAATGAAAGAAATAAATAGGCTTTATATAGCCTTAACAATGAGGCCTTATGGCCTTGATGGCCTTTTCATTAATGGCCCTTTTACATAATATTATACGCTTAAACGAGCTAGATTTTTGTCTTGAATCTTCGAGTGACCGAAGCTTCTTTGTTTGGGTCCATTTATATGATCCTAACAGTCTCTTAAAAACATGTCTGAAAAGTAACTTGCATAAAAAGTAAAAAGTTTTTTAAGCAACTTAAGAGACCAAATGACTGATAAGAAGTTTATTTTTTTAAGGTTTAAAAAAGGTAAACGATTTAAGAGCATCCACAATGCAAAAGTCTTTAATGACTTTTTTCATTGAATGCATTTAATGCATATCACATTTAATGTATAAGACTTTAAAGAAAGACTCATAGTTTAACAAGCCTTTTTCAAAAGCTTTTCAAAAAGCTTTAATTGCAATGCTAAAAAACACTTATAAAAGACTTGTTAGAATAGTAAAGGGTTATTAAAAAACATTCTAAGCGACTGTAATTTTCCAAAAGCATTAAGCACAAGAGTGAGAATGCAATAAGTTAGGTGTGGGTTTTGAGTATGAGTAGTTGGGAGTTAGGTCTTGACTATTTCATCCAAGTATTTATTGGACAATTACTTCGTAGGTCCTATTAGCAGTACCCTTAGTGGTCACTAGATCTATCACCCATGAGTATCCAAAGTCAAAAAACAAATATCAATTTCTTAAATATTAATAATTATAAAGTATACACAATACGCGACTGATCCACTGTCGTTTTTGACAGTGGTCACCCCTACAGTAACGGGCTCTCATTTTTGAGTCAGCCCGGTTTTTTTTTTTTTTTTTTTTTTTTTAAATTTGAGTATGCACAAAGTAGGAATGAAAAAAAAAATATTGTACAAAATTTTGATTTTATTCAGATAAAAAAAATACCGCGGAAAACATCTTCGATACTAATAGCTTTAAAAATAATCGATAGGTCACAGAACTTACAACCCATTATATTAAAAAAAAACAATAAAAGCAAAAAAAAAATCACTGTTAAAACAGAGTCACTAGCACTAAAATTCGCATAAAAAATGTGGCCCAAAATTGGCCCAAAGAAAAAAAAAAAAACTAGCACCAAAATTAAGCTGAAATCTGGCCCAAAGTAAAAAAAATACAAAACGTTCCCTCAACTAACGGGTTCACAATTTTTTTGGGCAGGCCCGTATTTTTTTTTTTTTTTAAAATTTTATGCACAAAGTAGGAATGGAAAAAAAAAAAATACAAAAGCTTTGATTTATTCAGATAAAAAAATACTCGCGGAAACATCTTCGATACCTAATAACTTTAAAATAATCGATATGACCACAAACGTACAACCCATTATATTAAAAAAAACCAATATAACAAAAAAAACAACACTTTAAACATGAGACACTAGCCTAAAATTCGCATAAAATGTGGCCCAAAATTTGACCCAAAGTAAAAAAAAAAAAACTAGCCCAAAGTTAGCCAGAAATCTGGCCCAAAGTAAAAAAATATATAAAACTGTCCCTCAACTAACGGGCTCCCATTTTTGGGCCAGCCCGTATTTTTTTTTTTTTTAAATTTGTATGCACAAAGTAGGAATGGAAAAAAAAATATATTACAAAAGTTTTGATTTATTCAGATAAAAAAAATACTCGCGGAAACATCTTCGATACCTAATAACTTTAAAATAATCGATATGGTCACAAACGTACAACTCATTATATTAAAAAAAACCAATATAACAAAAAAAAAACAACATTTTAAACATGAGGCACTAGCCTAAATTTCGCATAAAATGTGGCCCAAAATTTGGCCCAAAGTAAAAAAAAAAAACTAGCCCAAAATTAGCCTGAAATCTGGCCCAAAGTAAAAAAAAAATACAAAACGGTCCAACGAACTTTTAAACTATTTACGATTTTCCGTACCAAAAAATCCCGTAAAAAAATTAACCAAAAAAAAACACGTCAAGTTTTTTTATCGTTCAACCAAGGAACTTTTTTACATTCATCACCCCAAATAAAAAGATATCGAACTGTCCCAAAAAAAGAAAATATTCGGGAAAAAATTAACCCCTCCCAACGCAAAAAAAAAATTCCCGAATCGTACAAAAAAAGGAAATATCCGGGAAAAAATTAGCCAAAAAAAAAAACAAAACGGACCCTCACCTTTTAACTATTTACGATTTTCTTACACAAAAAATCCCTTAAAAAAATTAACAAAAAAAACACGTCAAGTTTTTATTGTTCACAACTTTTTTACATTCATCGGCCCAAATAAAAAGATATCGAACCGTCCCAAAAAAA
Organism: Tanacetum coccineum; assembly: GCA_026074375.1. NCBI lineage: Eukaryota > Viridiplantae > Streptophyta > Magnoliopsida > Asterales > Asteraceae > Tanacetum > Tanacetum coccineum. The sequence goes on along the minus strand of BQNB010105919.1, from coordinate 12,457 downwards.
AGAAAATATCGAAGAAAAAAATTAACTCGTCCCAACGCAAAAAAAAATTTCCCGAATCGTACAAAAAATGAAATATCCGAGAAAAAATTCAAAAAAAAAACAACCCAAAAATAGCCTAAAATCTGGCCCAAAGTAAAAAAAAAAATACAAAAACTGGACCCATCACCTTATAAACTATTTACGATTTCTTACACAAAAATTCCCGTAAAAAAATTTACAAAACCGTTCCAAAAAAAAGAAAAAATTAGCCCGTCCCAACGCTAATTTTTTTCCCCGAATCATACAAAAAAAAGAAAATATTAAAAATTAACCACGCCATAACGCATCGCCAAAAAAAAACTCCCGAAACTTAAAAAAATTATTCTGGAAAACGGACAAAAAGGAAGTCGTTTTGACTTCGGGCCCAACTTACTACAGTAATGGGCTCTTAATTTGGGTCAGCCCGATTTTTTTTTTTTATTATTATTTTGTTTTTGTTATGTTTTTTTTAAAAAATTTGTATGGCACAAAGTAGGAAGAAGGGGATAAAAATATTAATAAAAGTTCCGATTTATATTCAGATAAAAAAATACACGCGAAACATCTTCGATACCTAAAACATTTAAAATAATCCAATATATTCACAAACGTACAACCCATTTATATTAAAAAAACACATATAGCAAAAAAAACACAACACTTAAACATGAGGCCCAAACAACATAATAAGAATATAAAAAAAATTATTACTAAAAAAACAACACTTTAAACATGAGGCCCAACACTAGCCTAAAATTCGCATAAAATCTGGCCTAAAATCTGGACCAAAGTATAAAAAAAAGTAGCCTAAAATTAGCCTGAAATCTGGCCCAAATTAAAAAAAATACAAAACGGTCCCTCAACTTTTACTATTTAACGATTTCTTACACAAAAAATCCCCGTAAAAAAATTTAACAAAAAAAACCCGTCAAGTTATTATGGTTCAAACTTTTTACATTCATCGGCCAAAAAAAAAAAAATATCGAACCGTCCCAAAAAAAGAAAATATTCGGGAAAAAATTAACCCGTCCCAACTCAAAAAAAATATTCCCGAATCGTACAAAAAAAGGAAATATCCGGGAAAAAATTAGCCAAATAAAATTGGCCCAAAGTAAAAAAAAATATAAAATGGACCCTAACCTTTTAACTACACATTCACGGACAAAAACGAAGTCGTTTTGACTTCGGGCCTAACTTGCTACAGTAATGGGCTCCGATTTTGGGCCAGCCCGATTTTCGTTTTTTTTTTTAATTATTTGGTTTTTGTTATTTTTTTTTTAATTTGTATGCACAAAGTAGGAGGAAAAAAAATATTACAAAAGTTCCCGAATTATTCCAGATAAAAAATACCCTCGGAAACATCTTCGATACTTAAATAAACTTTACAAATCATCGATATATACCACAAACGTACAACCCATTATATTAAAAAAAAACCATAACGAAGTCCTTTTGACGTCGGGCCTAACTTGCTACAGTAATAGGCTCCTATTTTGGGTCAGCCCGATTTTTTTTATTTTTTTTTAATTATTTTTTGTTTGTTATTTTTTTTAAAAATTTGTATGCAGAAAGTAGGAGGAAAAAAAATATTACAAAAGTTCCGATTTATTCATATAAAAAAAATATACACGGAAACATCTTCGATACCTAATAACTTTAAAATAATCGATATAGTCACAAACGTACAACCCATTATATTAAAAAAAAACCATATAGCAAAAAAAAACAACACTTTAAACATGAGACCCAACACATAAGCCATATAAAAAAAATTATTACTAAAAATTATACACATTTGGTCGCAAACTAGCCTAAAATTCGCATAAAATGTAGCTCAAAATCTTGCCCAAAGTAAAAAAAAAATACAAAACGGTCCCTCAACTTTTAACTATTTACGATTTTCTTAAACAAAAAATCCCGTAAAAAAATTAAAAAAAAAACACGTCAAGTTTTTATGGTTCACAACTTTTTTACATTCATACGGCCCAAAAAAAAGATATCTGAACCGTCCTCAAAAAAATGAAAAAATATTCGGAAAAAAAATTGTGACAAAAAAAGAAATATCCGGGAAAAATTAGCCGAAACAAAAAAAAAAAAAAATGAAAAAAAAAAATTAGCCCAAAGTAAAAAAAATACAAAACGGACCCTAACCTTTTATTCGACACAAAAATAGAAAGTTTGTATCCTTCTAATATTCACACAAAATAAAATCACACATACGTAGAACCTTTTTATCAACATTACGTTGATGTAGCATTTTTGTTTGAAAAAAATGCTAATTATTATTTAGAGCTTTGCTACATGTTTATATAAATATCACATACAAGTGTAGCTAAGAGGATTATTAGTTACATATTGTAAGATGATTTATCATTTTCCTATTATTTATAAGGGTCAGTGGGTGAAAGGTAAAAAAGATAATGCAACTTCTCTTAGAAAAGAATTGAAGACTAAACTTGCTGCTATTGATACTCTCATTGATAAAGGGGTGTCGTCCTCTGCTCATCTTGAAGACTGTTCGGACATTATGAATCATCTCTCTTCTTTGGATAATACGGAGTCGATTGAATTGGCCCAAAAAGCTAAGGTGAAATGGTTGATTGAAGGCGATGAAAATTCAAAAAAATTTCATGGTATTATCAACAAACGTCGTAATAATCTCGCTATTCGTGGCACTATCATTGACGGGGAATGAATTGAGGGCCCGATTGCTGTTAAAAATGAATTTCTATCTCATTTCCAATCTAGATTTGAAGCCCCTTGTGCTAATCGTCTTGTTCTTGATATGGTCTTCCCCAACAGATTGTCTCCGGAACAAGCTCAGGATTTGGAAAGAGTGTTTGTTAAAGAGGAAATCAAAGAAGCTGTTTGGGATTGTGGTTTAGATAAATCTCCTGGCCCTGATGGTTTCACTTTTGGTTTTTATCGTAGATTTTAGAATTTAATTGAAGGCGATGTAGTGGAAGCCGTGAATCACTTTTTTAATAATGGTTTTCGTCATTCAGGAGGTAACTTGTCCTTTATTGCGTTGATTCCGAAATTTCAAGGGGCTAAAATGGTGAAGGACTATAGACCTATAAGTTTTATTGGCAGCCTTTATAAAATCATTACCAAACTTCTCGCTAATCGTCTTGTGACTGTCATTGATGGTCTTGTGAATGAAGTGCAATCGGCCTTTATTGCAAATCGTCAAATTTTAGATGGCCCATTTATCTTGAACGAGATTATTCATTGGTGTAAAGCTAAAAAGAAGCAAACTCTAATTTCAAGTGGTTGAACTTAGAGAGGCATTTGATTCTTCTGTCTTGATACTTTTGGATGATGTTTGAAAAATTAGTTTTAGGTCTCGTTGGTCGGATTGGATCCAAAGTTGTTTAAATTCATCAAGTGTTTCATATTCTTGTTATCGGGAGCCGCCTCTGAGTTTACAATAATTCAAGGTGTCAACATGGGAGATCCCTTTAATTCCCTTTTCTTGTTATCTCTTGTCATGGGCAAGACTGCATTTGTTGTCCATACAAAGAATGATGTAAATAGTCGGGTACTTCTCTACGAAAGGTAGGATGTTTTAAGATAATCTCTGCAGATTTCTCATTTTTTTATTATGCCAGACGATGAGGACCTTCATTGAACAAAAGGCGATTCCTTTAAAAAAAAATATTTTTTTATTTTTTTTTTCGACCATCATTCGTGTGTTGGATTGTTTCTTTCAGGCATCAGGTATGCGTATTAATCTCCACAAGAGTAAGATTATGGGTATAGCTGTTGATAACTCTTTGGTTACTCAAGCTGCTAATAGCATTGGCTGCTTGACTCTTAGCCTTCCTTTTCAGTACTTGGGTGTTAATATTGGTAGAGCCCCATGTCCTCGAACAAAATCGTGGGATTTTGTTCCCTCAATAACGTTCAAGGTCGCCTCTCCAAATGGAAGACAAAGGTTCTATCCGAAGCGGTAGATTAACCCTTCTTAAATCTGTTTTAGGTGCTACTCCGATCTACTACATGTCGATGTATAAAGCCCCTATGTATGTGATTAATAAATTAGAAGCGTTTCTAGTCAATTCTTCAATGGGTGGGGATCCTAACATTCGTAAAATGACGTTTTAAATGTGGGAAAACGTCTTGGCTTTTAAGGATAAGTGGGTATTGGATGTCTCGAGTTTCTTCCGCACTTAACCGAGCGCCTCATTCTTAAAATGATTTGGCGCTTTCATTCTCAAGGCTTTCTCTCCTTGGTGCCTCATGTAATTAAGGCTAATCATGGTGTCGATGGTAGCTTGGTTATCAAATTAACCTAGTGCGCATCAAATTGGATGATGTTTGTTCGCACAACACCTATTTTTGTTAAACAATGGATATGTGATCTTTAATGCTCCATTAAGAAAAAAGGTTGTAATGGGGAGAAATACTTTGTTCCTGGTATGAGTCCATGGAAGGGTGATGACTTGTTTAATAATCTCATTCCTAACTTTTTGCTGCTTGAATTAGATAAAAAGGATCACCTGTGGCTGGAGGAAAATGGCACAACAACGAGTCCTTTATTACTTTCTTTTAGGCTAACTAGAATGGTACGGAGGCTTCTCAGATGGCTATGTTGACATCATCTTTTGGAAGGCATTTGTCTTACCTAATTAATCTAGATAGATTAGGTGTTGGGTCGCTTTCAAGGAGACGAAGAGTTTTCCTGTCTCCTCGGCTAGGATCCTCAGATGATGATAAAACTCTTGGGACGCGTGGGGTTCTAAAACGCATTGGTGTAAGTATGTTCCACTAAAGGTTAATATTCTTTCTTGGAGAGTCAAACTTAACAACCTCCCAACGCGGCTTAATCTTTCTCGTAGAGGTATGGACATCCAATCTATTTTATGTCCATCTTGTAATTTGGCGGTTGAGTCTACAAATCACATTTTTTCTCTTGTCCCATGATGAAAGATTTGTATAAGAGTATATCGAGATGGTGGGATGTTAATCTATTGAATTTATCCTCTTATGATGATTGGTGGAGTGGTTTTTCTCAGTCTTCGGCTCTCTACTCTTCCAAGCTGAAGTTGCTTATTGGAAGGCGTTTTTACAATCACATGTGTGGTCGTTCGGAACTTCCGTAATAAATCGATCTTTTGTCCCTTTCCGTCTAAAGCTCGTTATTTGATGATATCGTGGCGCTTTCTTTTACGTGGTGCAGATCTAGAAGCAAGTTAAATTTTAGTAAGATAGAATGGTTAAAGAATCTTTTTTATATTTCCATGTAATCCTTTTCTAGCTCCTTGCTAGTGTTTTAATATAAGTTGTTGTTCAAAAAATAATTTAAGCAACTAAACTTGGACTTCAAAAAATGTATTTTTAAATACTAGCTACGACATGCGCAATGTGCCAAGGACGTGCGAATTCGCTACTGGTTTGCCAAATTGTTTATCTAAAAATTAAAAGTTGTATAAGAAGTTTACAAGTTGTTTGCAATAAGGTTTTCAACTCGTGCGTTGCAACAGAGCGTCTGAATACGATAATATTGTACGTATCAGAAATGTGAGTTTTTCTGACTTGAGATCGGCTTTCTTGTGTTAGTTGTAAATATATTTTAAAAGTATATCTTAATACTTTTAAAGGAGTTCCAATTTTTCATCACCTATAAATAGAATGCAATGTTTTACCCCCCCCCCCCCCCTCCCAACCCCCCCCAGGTTTATTTACCTCTCAACAAACACCTACTTACTACTTTACTATACGTTTTACTCAAAAGCACATACTTACTCTCGCGTCGGTGGTGATTCGCAGGGATACCCCCTGCGCTTCACTTAACATAGTGTTCACATTTGTTTTGTCATAGGTTATCTACGGCTTAACAATCCAACATCCACCCTTAAACTCTTCGATCCCCATCGAAGCCTGATCATGCCCATATTTGCACAATCAATAATTATCTTGTCTAACAAGATAAATATATTTCCCTTAATTAGCTCAAGCCTAACCAAACATACCCTAATAGTTGGTCGGTCACGTGTGGGCCCAGTCACGTGTGGGCCCGTCATGGGCTCATCAGGCTTCCTTTTTCAGTCCAACTTAATTAAATGTCTATTTACCCATAAACTTAATTAAGCTCAATTGCTAATTAAGCCTATTATGTAAATGACCCATTTACCGTCTCTTATTACCAACTCAAATATATATGTAAAATGCATAAATATTATTCCAAATTCTCGTGTTATATGTGTGTACCCTTAGGTCTCATAAACCCTTACCAATATAAGTTTGTATGTTTCATCGTGCACACACAATACCAGCAAACCCAAGCTAATGTACCCGTACTAAAATTCATCAGATTATCCATCCTCATCATCCTCTTTTCTTCTTTATCATTAAAATATATAGTACCAAGAACAACTTATATCTTCTAAACAATACCATGGCTAGATATGTTGTATTCCTGAAAAAGTGAGCATGGGAGATGTAAGATTAACTCTGCTCTAAATGCTTTCCATTCCCATCTAAAAGTATTAAACATGTACCACAATTACTTTAGACCTCACTAATATCTTTAAAGAATATCTGATGCCTTGTTAATTTCCTTTTCTAAAATGAAAGGTAACCCCACACTGGTAAATATCTTCAATTTCTTGATGGTGACAGTTTGCATTGCCTGCTTTAGTGAATCGGTAGTCTGAGCTGTCTATCTTTCTACCATAAAGTGGTGAAACCCGTGGATTTCTTTGAAACCGTTGTATTGTAGTATAGACAAGACTCTGGGGTTGTTATCATTCTCTAGGGGAATAAGTTGGGAAGGTCCAAACTAAACGTAACTAAGGTCTAAGGTTGAAAGAAGATTATTTTTGTATTTTTATATTTTTTTTAAAGCAATTAAAATCTCTGGTTTGAAGGGGGTTTTAGTTTTAAACTAATAACTGAAATTAAATCTAAACTATTATGGAAACTTGTATAGGTAAATAACTGTGTTTACTTAATCAGGCATTAATCCTTAGTTTGCTTCTCTTAATTCTATTGCTTTGTCACTCTTGTGATGCGATGTGTAAGTATTTCCTAAGTCATGAACGAATTACACAAACCCGCCATCTACGTAATATTCCGTTAAGGCAACGCACAAGTAAGGTAGTATGAAGACTATTACAAGGCCCCTAAGAGTACATTACATGCATTAAAACACTTAAAAGGTGATCAACCATAGGTGGGTAAGGTAGTATGAAGACTGTTACCGATGGTATCCTTTGTACTAAATCTTGTTTCCCTAGACGTCTTCGTAAGTAATTAAGAAGTTAGTTTTCTAGAGCCAAACACGCACATCCATCAACAAGAAGCAATATTAAAAAGATCAACGAACTAAGTTTTCATGCAATCATAAGCAAACACTATAAGATCTAGCTTAGCATGTTAAAAGGTAGCAAAGAACAATAATTAATTAGACCACACATAGATATATTGAAAGATTAAAGGTTAAAGAACTTCACTTGATTAAAACATGGAGTTATAGGCTGATACAAGAGGGTTTTTAAACCCTAAAAACGGCCTAACTACTGATAATATCCGCACCCTAATAATGACTCCCGAGTTCCACCTTTATAACCCTAATTCAGGGTTATAAAGAATATGATATTAGGGTTAGAAGTGAATTAGGGTTATAGAAAAATGACGTATCAAGTCTTTTTCAGAAACTATAAATAAAAGACTCAAAAACAAGTTTTCAGTGTACAATATCATATTCTTTATACCATACTCATTTAATCGTTCAATTTTCATTGTTTGATTACGCTTGTATAATTACAATGGTTGTGGGCTAATACCCTTGGGTATTAGCCATCTTAATGAAAGTTTAATGTTTGGTTTGTTTTAAAATCGATTTCTTAATTTATCGTTGATTGTTTAATTATGTTTATCACATCATACTTGTTTATATGTTTGAATATGCGACCTATCATTCAAATGGATCTAGTGATACAGACCAAGTAATCTAGATACCGGGATAGCTCTCCATATCGTGTTTAATATTACTGGACCAATAGGATCACAAATAACATTCTGTCTTTATCTTTAAATTATGAGCTTAGTTAGACCGGTAGGTGACCCGTTTATGTTTTAGCAATCATGCTCTTAAATAACTGATAAAGATTTGAATAGTGGACTACCAGTATATGAAACACCGTCAAACAATAAGTGGGTAAAGTCCCGTTGGGCTAGGGTTTTAACAGGATCACCACTTCTTTGATTCCCTAAGATAGATTATAATTAAACTAAAGAATGCTCTATGCGGATGCTTTAATTGTGACAGGATTAATCGTATCTAGGTCTTAGGATGATGTCCCGCCTAAGTCTTAAGAATGATATGCCGCTTTGAGATAAGTAAATCATTGCACTAAAACAAACAAACCAAACAACAACCAACATTGAACTGATTTAATATGGCTAATATAATTTTCTATCATTTGGCTTATACCGCTTTTCTATCTTCTAATTTTTTTCTTCCTTTTGTGTTTTAATTGTCTATTGAATATACTTGTCCTCCACCAGACCATGTTGCCATCTTCTCAGGCTGAAACCCCCATATACTTAGACACGTATATAGCATAGGTTAACCCAGTAAATAGACTAATTAGAACGAAATCAAAATACTAATAGAATTTAGGATTAATGTTTCACTCTTAGTGTTCGACACCCTACTTACCGCGAAACTCCATCTTGATCAGGTACACTGCTCGTTAAATTGTTCTTTTAGGTTTGTCGACTAAATATAAATGTAAAACTTGATAATCAAATAATTGACCCTACACGATAGCACATCATGTTTTTTGCGCTGTTGCTGGGGAGTGAATTAATTAAACCTTATTCTTATTAGTATTTCTAACCATTAATTAGTTTAGTTTAGTGTAATCTTATTATTTAATTCTGTTTGTATTTATTCGCATTGTGTGCTTAAATTGTTCATTTAAATTCCCGTATTTTATTATTTTTAAATAGTATTCTGTTCTGACTGATCACCTGATACGCCGTATCCACTAGTTGGATATGACGTATCAAATCTTCTACCCAGAACAGCGTATTGAGTTTTACAATATAAATGACGTATCTGTTCTTCCAAACAATATGGCGTATTTTATTAACTCAATACGGCGTACTGGTACATGCCTATATGGCTATTCAAACTAATGAATACGCGTGCGTATCTGTCAACTGATACATTAGCAAACCAAAAATCTATTTGTTTCGATTCTACATTTGATTTCTCTCATCAGGACATATCCTATTGATTTATTGTCATTTGTTTCAGGTGGTGCATGACAAGAAGTTCTACAGAGGAACTACTCTCACCTTTTGAAAACTCAAAACAAAAATTTTGCTCAAGAAGGAGGCTTTTCGATACACCAAGTCTCGTTGAATCAAATTCACCAGAGTTCGATCACATTTTTTACATCGAAGAACAATCAGGGGAAGAAGTAAGAGAAACAATGACGGAAACAATGAAGCAGTACATGAGCAAAACCCGAGGAGATTACGGGTCAGGCGTTACTAGGCCCACGATCAACCAAGACACCCACTTTGAATTAAAGGGGTAATTTCTTAAGGAACCTCGTGACAATACTTTCAGTGGCTCAGAACATGAAGATGAAAACGAGCACATCGAGAAGGTTTTAGAGATTGTTAACTTATTTCACATCCCAAAAATAACTCAAGATCAAATCATGCTTTGAGCCTTCCCTGTATCCCTCACTAGAGCCGCAAGCAGATGGCTAAGGAGCCAGCCATCAGGCTCGATTACAACCTAGGAAGTTCTCAAAACTAAATTTCTAAACAAATATATGTTCACCTAGCCCCGAATACCGCAAAGAAAATGGAGAAATCAAACACTCCAGCAGACCCGATGAAGCCTTTTTCGTGCATGGGAAAGGTTTAAAGAATTGCGATGAAGTGTCCTCAACATTATTTGACCGACATGCAGGAAGTTATCTTATTTTATAATGGGCTCGATGTTCCAACTGGACAAATTCTAGACTCAAAAGGTGCCATAACTTCCAAAACTGCCGCTGATGCCAAAATAGCCATCCAAGTAATGGCTGAATACTCCCAGAAATGGCACAATGTAACATCTTTAAGAACCAGAAGTACTAAAACTTTTGACAAGCTTGCTGCTATCCAAGCCCAACTCAATAATCTCAGACGAGAAATAAAGAAAGTAAATGAGAAAGTGTACGCTACTCAGGTCGGATGCGAACTATGCAAGGGACCACACTATACGAAGGAATGTCCACAAAAGGAAAAAGGAAAAACTTTAGAATAAGCTTGATTATACACAGTTCGGTGCACCCTATCAACCTGGAGGACAATATAAAGCAGCAGGGCCAGGATTCTACCAACGAAACAACGGAAACTCTTCGTATCCTGATCGAAGACCAAGAGGGGAAGAATCACTGACCAAATTTATGGTAGAATCAGCTAAAAGGCATAAAGAAAACTTGAACATAATCAAAGAGATCCGA
>BQNB010105918.1:1629-16463 GCA_026074375.1 Tanacetum coccineum | reverse complement strand
CTATTGTATTTTCCTATATAAACCTTATTTACCATTTATAGTGGCTATATCTCGTATCGAATCTCACCGTGTGCTATGTCTTGTGCTGTAGAACATGACTATCACTCGTTCTGGTATGACCCCGGAGGCAATCGAAGAACTCGTTAACCGACGAGTGGAAGAAGCGTTGGCTGCTTATGAGGCAACCCGTGCTGCCAATGCTCTCGAGGCTGAAAATCAAAGCCAAAACGGCAGTGACGGCGATAATGGAAATGGTGGAAATGGAAATGGTGAGAATGGAAATGGCGGAAATGAAAATCCAAATGAGAATAATAGGGATGCTAGGCCTGTTGCTCGAGAGTGTACCTACCAAGACTTCATGAAGTGTCAACCACTCAACTTCAAGGGAACGGAAGGAGTTGTCGGGTTGATAAGGTGGTTTGAGAAGATGGAAACAGTGTTCCATATCAGCAATTGTCCAGAGAAATACCAAGTCAAGTATGCTACTTGCACACTGTTAAACAGTGCACTAACTTGGTGGAACTCACATAAGAGGACTATTGGAGCTGAGGCTGCATTTGCCATGTCATGGAGAGAGCTCATGAAGCTAATGGCTGAAGTGTACTACCCACCTTTGCCCGGGGGGGGGGGGGGGGGGGAGGGGGACCCCAAAACATAAATCAAAAAGATGAGAGTATGAGCTATGAATTTGACCGGAAGAACAGATTGGCTGCATAACTCATATATTTTTAAGAGTTGACTATGATGTGCACCAAGATGGTCCCCGAGGAGGAGGGTCAGGTTGAGAAATTCATTAGAGGACTCCCCGATAACATCCAAGGGAATGTAATTGCTGTTGAACCTACAAGACTTCAAGATGCCGTTCGAAATGCCAACAACTTAATGGTCCAAAAGTTAAGGATATGTTGTAAAGAATGGCTGAGTAACAAAAGAAATTGGAGGTCAATCAGAGAGACCACCGTGGATAGCACCACCATTCAAAAGGCCAAAGGTTGGAAGGTCAAAATGTGCGAGAGCCTATACGGCTGCACAATGAGAGAAAAAACCAAACAAATGAACCTGCCCTCTGTAACAAGTGTAAGCTTCATCATGAAGGGCCTTGCACTGTGAGATGTGGGAAGTGTAACAAGGTTGGGCATTTGACCCGGGATTGTAAGGTCACAAATTCCACTACTTCTACTCAGAGGGGTCAAGTAGTGAATCAGAGAGTTTTAACTTGTTTCGAGTGTGGAAGGCAAGGACACTACAGGAGTGATTGCCCAAAGCTGAAAGATCAAAACCGTGGAAATAAGGCTGGAAACAAGAATGGTGTTGGTGAAGCAAGAGGAAAAGCATATGTGCTGGGTGGAGGAGAAGCTAACCCCGATTCAAATGTCGTCAAGGGTACGTTTCTTCTCAATAACCATTATGCTTCTATGATATTTGATTCAGGCGCCGATAGAAGTTTTGTGTCGACTACTTTTAGTACTTTGCTTGATATAACCCCCGATACTTTAGACGTTAGCTATGCTGTCGAATTAGCTGACGGGAGAATTTCTGAAACTAATACCATACTTAGAGGCTGTACGTTAGGATTGTTAGGTCACCCATTCAATATTGACCTAATGCCGGTAGACGTGTAGTTTTTGACGTCATCATCGCATGGTTGGGTAGCGAACCATCATGCGGTAATCGCTGTGACAGAAGATTGTGCGAATTCCCTTTGGAGATAAGTTTTGATAGTTAAAGGTGGAAAGAGATGACAAAGGTGAATCAAAGTTGAGCATATATCGTGCACTAAGACTCCAAAATAGATTAAGAGAGGTTGCCCAATTTTCTGGCAACAAGTTAATAAAGAAGGGAAACCAAAGACAAGCAAAGAGAACAACTTGAGGATGTGTCGACCTGTTAACAGGACTTCAGGAAGTCTTTCCAGAAGACTGTGCGTGAATAACAGCCTACGCGGGAAGTTAAATTTCAAATCGATTTGGTCCCTGGTGCCGCACTTGTAGCGCGAGCTCCGTATAGATTAGCACCGTCAGAATTGCAAGAACTGTCTACTCAACCATAAGAACTTTCTGACAAGGCTTTTATAAGACTGAGTTCCTTACCCCCTAGGGAGCCCCGGTCTGTTTGTCAAAAAGAAAGATAGTTCTTTTCGGAATGTGTATTGATTAGCCGTGAAACTGAACAAGCCTGACTTGGGAAGATCGATTATCCACTTCCGAGAATCACGACTTGATATTGATCAGTTGCAAGGGTCAAGAGTCCTACTCCTAAGATCGACCTGAGATTATGGTTATCACAACGCAGAGTTTCTAGAGGAAGACATTCCAAAGACAGCGTTTAGGACACGCTATGGTCACTATAAGTTTCAAGTAATGCCGTTTAGACTAACCAACACACCAGCGGTATTCATGGATCTGATGAATCGGGTGTGCAAAGCGTACTTAGATAAATTCGTGATCGTTTTTATTGATGACATCTTGATCTCCTCCAAGAGCGAAAAGAGCACGCAGAACACCTTAATCAATTTGGAGTTACTAAGAAGAGAATCGTACGCCAATTTCGAAGTGTGAATTTTAGCTGTTAAGGGTACAATTTCTTGGTCACGTGATTGATAGTGAAGGCATTCACGTGGACCCAACTAAGATTGAGTCAATCAAGGATTGGGCATCGCCCAAGACTCCGACAGAGATTCGTCAATTTCTAGGTCTTGTTGGCTATTACCGACGATTTATCGAAGGTTTCTCAAAAATTGCCAAACCTATGACGAAGCTGACTCAAAAGAACATGAAGTTTGATTGGAGTGAAAAGGCAGAAGCTGCATTTCTACTTTGAAAAAGAAGTTGTGTATGCACCGATCTTGCTTACCTAAAGAAGTGAAAAACCTTCGTGGTTTACTGTGAGCTTCTCGTAAAGGGTTGGCGCAATTTGAGCAAAGGAAGAACAGTTCAAGCCTACGCATCACGCCAACTTAAGTTCATGAGAAGAATTAACACTACAATATTGACTTAAAGCTTGAGCTATAGTGTTTGCTCTCAAAATGTGGTGACATTATTTGTATGCGAAATGCGTTGTGTTCGCTGATCATAAGAGTTTGCAACATATTCTAGATCAAAAAGAGTCAAACATGAGACAACATAGATGGTTGGAGCTGTTGAGCGACTACGACTGCGAGATTCGTTATCATCTGGGAAAAGCGAACGTGGTGGCAGATGCCTTGAGCCAAAAGGAACGGAATAAGCCACCACGAGTTTGAGCTTTGGTTTTGACAATTGGTCTGAACCTTACCGTGCAAATTTTAAACGCTCAGGTTGAGGCGAGAAAGGAAGAGAATTTTGGAACCGAATATATGGGTGGTATGATTAAGACGCTAGAGCCACGTGTTGATGGAACGTTATGTTTGAGGAATAGAAGTTGGATACCCTGTTATTTGGTGCTTAAGAGCAGGGTCTAAAATAGCGCGCAAAGCGCGCTATAGCGGCGATATAGCGCAGCGTGGCCTCCACTTACAAAACCGGCCAAGCGGCATCGTGAGCGTGCTGCAAATAAGGCGCCATATAGCGCGCTATAGCGAGGAGTTTTTTTTAGAGCTTTAAAAAATTTCATTGAATTTGAGTTATTTACAAGTATTATCTTTGGGTTGGATGGATTCGGCTAATAGTAAACCCGTTACCAAATTTAATCCTATTTAAATTTTGTTTTTTGTAGCTAACTAAAATAATTGACCACTCTATAATAGTGTTTTGCCGCCTGAGTCACGCCTTAAAAACGCTATGACTCAAGGCCTCAACGCTAAGCTTGAGGCTTGGCTAACCGCTACGCACGCTTACACCTCTATTTATAACCTTGCTTAAGAGAGTTGATTATGCACGAATCGCATAAGTCAAAATATTCAATCCATCCTGGATCGGACAAGATGTACCAAGATTTAAATAAACTGTATTGGTAACCGAATATGAAGCTTGATTGCCACCTACATAGGAATGTTTGACCTGTGCCAATCAAGACCGAATACAAAAAACATCCTAGGTTTGTTGGTTCAACCCTGTGAATCCTAGTAGGGAAGTGGGATAAAACAAAAAAAAAAAAAAAAAAAAAAAAAAAAAAAAAAAAAAAAAAAAAAAAAAATACATTACTATGGATTTCGTTACTAAGTTACCAAAGACGACATCTGGTCAAGATACAATTTGGGTAATTGTAGACCGACTCACAAAGTCTGCTCATTTCTTACCAATGAAGGAAACCGACTCAATGGAGAAGTTGACAAGACAATACTTAAAGGAAGTAGTCTCAAGACATGGTGTACCGGTTTTGATTATTTCTGATTGAGACAACAAGTTTACATCTCATTTATGGAAATCACTAAACGAAGCCCTAGGTACTCAATTGGATATGAGTACGTGTTAAAATAAGAAATCACTAGCTAAACAAGAAATGATCCGAAGGTCGGGGAGGATTAAACAAGAACTTAGCCATATTATTTAGAGAGAGAAAAGGGAAGATGTGTGTTTTCTAGAGAGAGAAAGACACACACTTATGAGACAATGATTATGAATCCTCACCCCTCCATGGAAGTATGGAGGGGGTATTTATAGGTCAAGACACATTCTAACTTATACAATTGTCATAACTAGTCCCTGTGTGTCTTACCTTTAGTAAACTAATGTAATTCCAGATATGTCACCATATTTTAAAGGCTAACAATCTTCCCCCAATATGTGGACATATGGAATTACTTACAATGTTCCTATCTTGTACAAATACAACATAAATAATGTCTTCCAAAGCGCTTCCAAAGCTGAAGATGTCTTCGAAGTTCTCCTGGTCTTGAAACTTATACTCCACTTGGATCTTTCATTTCTTTACTTGTAACAGAGAACATTGTAGTAATGCATGTAACGGATTAACTTCCCCCCAATTCATGCAACAGTCTAAAAAGCTTTCTTCCATAGACCTTTTTTGGCAAAGTTTTCTGAACAGCTTCCCCCCAAACCAATACATCCTATCTTATGGGCATATCGAAACTTTGAAGGTAGCTTGAACAATCTTCTACTTGTCCATTTATACTTGCACCAGCGATTTTGTAGAAGTCAAACCAACCCAACGCCCCCTCTTCTTTGTCAATTAGGGCTTGTGAATATTCACTTCACCATATACAAGAAAAATAATAAGAGAAAGAATCATATTAGAAAGAATTAGAAGAGAAATAAAGAGAGAAAATGAGAATGGTTGATTACATAAATGAAATCTTACAAACGAATCAACACCCTCTCCATCCTTGGAGAGGGGTATTTATAGTTTAAACCAAAAGGCTTTCATGCCTTGGTGTTTCTACGGGCGGGCTTGGGATTTACATGGCTTTCCGCCCGATACACGTGACCGATTAGATTACAAAAGAGCCCGTTTACCCGTAGAGCCTATACTACGTATAATTAATTAATGACCGAGACCTAATATAATTAATGAACGAACTTCCTTGTTCGACTCAATATTTTGAGGCTAACAATCTCCCCTATAGTAGTTTATTGTGGCCCTCCTTCGTGAGATCATGAATCAGCTTTTGTCGTTGAACTCTTGTGATCTTTGTCTCTGTCTACGTTGTAGGCTTGTTCCTTCATGCTTTGTGATCTTTGATCTTTAGCCTTTGTCATTGTCTTTTGACTTTGTCTTTGCGTCCGAGATCTTTAAATCTTTATCCTTCCGTCTTGATCGTCTTTGCCACCTTGCGATCTTGTGTCTTGAACAACATGCTCATACTTTGCATTATCTTGAAAGCTTGCTAACAATCTCCCTTGATAGACTTGATATCTTTGAAGGAAGATCTTGTATATCAGAGTTTGTGCGGAAGTCTTTTGGCTTTAATTCTTGACCGTTCATGATTGCTTGAATATTAATGCTTATAGTATGTCTTTGTAGTTGGAGCATAGCAGGTGTAATGAATCCGACTCCAGCTGGAATGAGGCATCACCATCTCCATCTTTATGTATCCTGAAATAAAACAGTTAGCAATAAAGCGTGTGGACGAATATGGCTTTGTCATTCGTCCGAATTTGGTTAGATTAACCTCACAGTTCGGTAGGACCGTTTACAATATAAATATTGTACCTGTGATCAGGTAGATTCAAAGAATCTCCATGCAAGGGTTTCCAGCACAAAGTGTAGATCTTCTACACAGATGTATTAGATTTGCCATGCTTGCTAGGTCTCATTACCGAACCTCTCAAAGCAGAACAACACGGTAAGAGGAATCTATATTACTATCTTTCTGATTATGGGTCTTCAATTCATTTACTAGACCAAATCAATATCCAGTTGACACAAGCTTGATTCATATAGAAAGCTCGCTAGTTACTACCGCAGTGCTGTTTATGATGACACGGAAGGATTTCCATTTCTCATTGTGAATCCTAAAAGATATCACTCTGAGATGTTTCTAGCAGAATCATAAGGATAATGCGTAGACTCTTGTTAACAACTGTGAACTTATGATCTTCAACAGTGTTTGTCATGGAATTGTCCGAATGAGATTATTTGATGATCTCTTGGCTCTAAGACTCGAATTAGTGCATTTTGGTTTTTATAAACGAGACTGGAGCAAACTCCACCTATTCAAATGAACTAACTCGGAGTAAGAAATCAATAGAAGTCGTGTGTATCCACCGTGACAAACGAACAAGTTTCTTTTGAGAGAAACTCGAATGGCTGGGAAGGGTTGTGCATTGCATCATTGGGTCCATGATGTCGTCTTCAATGTCAGCAATCAACATTGTGATTCTGACAGCATATGTATTGACCCGGTTTCTGCCTAAGTTGTGTGGAGGGCTTCTTTCTTTAGACCCTTTATCCATACATTTCTTTTTCATTCTTCAACCCCTTCAATGCTTACCAAGACGTCATTACTAACACCTTGTTGTGATTGTTCTAGTGTTAGCTCAATCTTAGTCGGCATTTCCCCTTAGTACACAGTCATCTCTAATCAAACCTAAGGACTCTATTCCTAACTAGGATGTCCGTGGGTAGATCCTTCCGGTTCTGTTTGATCATAATAAATACCTAACCTTACCACCTTATGACTTCCGAATCGTCATGAAATAAGATGTTGTAGGGTATGAGATCGTAACCATAAAACCTTTTTTGAAGAGTATCAAGCACTTTGAGTCGATAAGATCACTTATTATTTTCAAGATCACATTTTAAATACATTTCTCCCCTTATTTTAAATACTAATGCACTTAGTTTTTGAAATACTTTGTGATTGAAATTTGTCTTGAAATACCATGGGGAAAACTTTTACTTAGCATGAATTACATGGAACATAAACTTGCTCCCCCATAATATTGCATATGTTCCACCAAAAACATGATACCAAGATTGTAAAATGAATATAACATTGAGGTTGAACACTTATCATCTTATAACTATCATCTCTAATGAATTTGGTCATTATTATTCCTTGTTGTTATTAAAGAGACTTTTGGGATGTTTGAATACATAAGAATGGTCGTGAGATGATTATCCAAACTCATTAAATGTTGTTTTCAAAAAAACTCCCCCAAGAAGATGGACTGTTAAACACACAATTTTTGAAAGATTATTAATCGTCAGTGAGACATTCTTAAAAAAATTGTGTATCAACATTTGGCAAAAACATCATGTTAAAGACTTCTACCTTCCAACTCTAGGGTAAACTCACTTATCGTACACTATCCCTTTTTCTTAAGCTTAAAACTTTGAATGTCTGGTGAAGAACAGCTCAGACCGAGAAACGTTGAATTTCTCGTTGTTAGATAAGTATCTTATAGACCAACTTTCCTTTATTTGAAGTCCGGGTTACGTTACTGATATGTTGCACATAAGCCAATCAAGAAAAATTAGATAATGACATTTTGTGAAAGCATTTTGAACTCCTGTTCGAACTCATTTACATCCCGGTCGATATTAATCAACAATTCTAGGTACGAAAAGTGTATCGATTCCAAGTGATCATGTCGAAAGAATATTTCTTGAAACTTTTCTGATATTTTTTGATTTGGTATTTCTGTTTATATTTATAGTTTTATATTTATTCTTTTTTAATAAAAAAGATTTACATTGACCTCAACATTGTTATGTGATAGGAGAAATAGTAATCAACTCTGTCGTGATGTATCTGTCCTTGCTGCTGGAGAACAACTTTTAGAACCACTTGAACTGGACGGTTCATTGTTGTGGTTGTGAATTCCGAGTTCTGAACTGTTATGATCAGAAGTCATTGCTTGTTCATCAGATCAGAATTCCTTGAAGCCCTGGTTTCTGAGATATCAGTCTTTTCAGCAACCAAACTCTGAGTCCTTCCTTTTTAGGATTGAAAGATGTACCTACACTTAAGTTATAGGAACCACACTAACACAATAGTTGTTCGCATTCTATTGGTTAGTGATATCTTCATCGGAACCATTGTGGGATCACGTAACCTTGGTTGTACTAGAGGAAAATATCTTTCCAGTAGGAATACCTTAAGACATCTGTCTTGAAAAGTTTGTACCCGCAATTCCACCTAAGACAAGCTTTTTCTTAGCTTCCCAGGTAGTGTTTATTAACATGTCAATTGAGCTATACCTAGATGAGCAGTGCATGTGATGAGGTTTTGCAAAGGCAGATTCTCTTTCCCTAGGCAAATAATGTGTAGTGACTGGTTTTGACAAATCGTTATTCACATCAACTTGGGAGGCAAACCGTGGTTTTGAAAATATAGGTCGTTCATACTTAAACGCAGTCGGTTGTCTAACAACTAATTGGTTTCTTAGTGATTGTAAAACCTGTTTTTCCTAAGATTGATGATTTTACAAACTTAGTATTCATACTATTTCCTGTTAATTTTCATAACTCATTTTTAATGCTGCAATTGGAAATCCTTTTTCCTAAAGTTGATCTTTGAACTCAGGATTTTTAGCAATCAAATAAGTTTTTTGTTCTATATTCCTAGCTCTCGTTATTTTGATAGAATCATATAGTTCTTTGTAATTCATTTTCAAAGTCTCATTTTCCTTAAGTAATTTAGCCACTTTATGTTCCAATTCAATGTTTATTGTTTCAATTACATTTGGTTTATCAGGAACTTTCAAGCAGATTTTTACAACTTGAAAAACATTGTATTTCACTTGAAATATCAATGCAACAAAAGGAAGAAAGTTTCCAAAGTAACAAAACCATGTAAGAATCAGGATCTCCTGAGTTTCATGAATTTTTTAAGATTAATGATTTGAAAGCTTAGCTACAAGCCAAAACCACACTAATTTGCAACTTGAAGAATCAAATTAAAAGTGTGAAGGAAGCAAGTAATGAACCCAAGGTTAAACATGACATTGATGTTTTGAAAATCAATAAACATTGAACTAAAAAGTAAGTATGGCTAATTTACTTGCAGAGAATGAGAAGATAAATAAGGAAAATGAGCATTTAACACAGACTTACAAAGATCTTTATGATTCTATCAAAAAGACACGAATTCAGATGAAAGATCATAATGACTCACTGATTGCTCAAGTAAATAGTAAGACTATTGAAAATGCTGATTTAAAAGCTCAGATCCAGGAAAAGGTTTTTGCGAATGTAGCATTGAAAACGAATTACGAATTTAAAAGGAAAATAGCGAGGAATACTAAGTTAGCCAAACCATAAATCTTGGGGAAACCGGTTTTACAACCACCCAGAAACCAATCAGTTGTTAGATAATTGAATACGTTTAAATCTGAACGACCTAACTTTTCAAAAACCATGGTTTGCCTCCCAAGTTGATGTGATTAACGTTTTGTCAAAACCAGTCACTCCTCATTATTTGCCTAAAGTTCGAGAATATGTGCTTGCAAAACCTCATCACGTGATTGCCCTGGCTCATCAGAATATTCAAAGAAGAACCATATTGGTTCAAGTGTCATTCTCATAACAACTATCTAGAGGAAGTAGAAAAATACACAAGAAAGAAATAGGAATTCAAGACCTAGTGTGATGCATACTACTAGTCTACAAAACACTGCTTAATGTAGCAAACCAAATCCTAGGAGCAACAATCAAATATCTAGGAATTTACCTATATCTAAGAGTAGTTGTGGAATGTCAAATGGTGTGTCGCTAGTAATCAATCTAGAATTCTAGTCTTGTTTCTACTCCAAACACTTTGTTTGCTCTACGTGTCCATAAATGAGTCTTTAATCAAATAATGATAATTTATACCAAAATTCCTGAAAAAAGGAGGATTCTCATGCTAAGGTTCAGTCCCCTAAGACTTGAAACAAAAACAAACCCGTAGAACCAAAGAGTCATACTCAGAAACCTGGTAGGCAGATTGCTATAGGACAAAGGTTTTCTCCCAAGAAGTCTTCCGCTGTGCATGAGAAACCAAACACTCCTAGATCTTGTCTTAGGTGGAAACCGACGGGTAGAATTTTCAAGATTGCTGGTCATATTAGGGATACCTATTGGAAAAAGTTCACGCGATAACACTAGACCAAAGTTGACAGGGTAAACCTCTAATGGTGCAAATGGAGATATCACTAACCCATATAAATGCGATCAAACTCTTAATGTCAGTGCAGTACTTACAACTCAAGTGCAGTACATCTTGAAATCTTATAAAGGAAAGACTCAAAGTTTGGTTGCCGATAAAGACTGAAATCTCATAAAACCAGTGTTCAAGGATACAAATCTAATGCACATGAAAAATGATGTTTGTTCACATCAGTTCAGGCCTTGCTCTTCAAATACAAAATGACGTCTGTTCACATCAGTTCAGGCCTCGCTCTTCAACGATAAATGGCGTCTGCTGACAACACTTTAGGCCCCGTTCCTCAAAGTAAAGAAAGGTGTATGCTTCAGTGCACTTTATCGTTGGAAGAAGAGAAATCTTCTTGTTTATGACCATTCTCATCAACAAACTTCATGTTTTTCCCATGCTCGTTCTGTCATCAAGTGGATCAACGTACCTTTGATTGTAGTCTTATTCACTTGTTCAATCAAAAAATAGCAACCTCATATGCAATTTTTGAGGGGGAGAAGTGTGAATAAACTACATGTTGATTGATGTTTTAAAAATGGTCAATTAACGGCTCCTGTACACTCCACTCGGACCTGCACCTAACCTTTTGATGCTTGGACCTATAAGTTTAGGACTCGTACCTAATCCTGCTCCTGCTATACCATATGTACCTCCCACCAATAAAGAATTGGAGTTGCTGTTCCAACCAATGTTTGATGAATATTTCACTCCACCGGGTGATCGTCAGGTTCCTACTATTAATGCAGTTCAAGTCCCGGTTAATTTAACCGGTCCATCAGTATCCATCTCCTGTGATCAAGATGCACCATCGGGAAGTCATTTAACATCATCCTGGATCATCAATCCTCTTCGGTACATCATGGTGTTGCAGCTGAGCAATCTTTTGAAGTTAATCCTTTTTCTGCGGCTGATCCCGAACCATTTGTCAATGTGTTTGCCCCACTCAATTTCTGAAGCCCCATCGTCTAGGTAATCAAGAAAACTGAACCCAACCAATCCACTTAGCCGCATGAACATCTCTGAAAATGGACCGATTCTCATCCTATTGACAATATTATTGGGAACCCCTCTCGACCGGTATCCACTCGAAAATAGCTTGCTACAGATGCTTTGTGGTGCTTCTACAACTCAGTATTGTCTAAAGTTGAACCGAAAAACTTTAATTCTGTTGTTACTGAAGACTGCTGGTTTTAAGCCATGCAAATGAAATCCATGATTTGATCGACTAAGACGTAAGGGAATTAGTGCCAACCCTCCAGACTATGCCATGATTAATTTCTCTCAATGGATTTATGAATATGAAACTGTGACGAGTATGTGATGTGCTAAAAACAAGGCACTCAGTACAAAAGGATATCATCAAGAAGAAGGTCTTGATTTTGAAGAATCCTTCGCCCCGGTCGCTAGACTTGAAGCCATCAGAATATTTCTTGCCAATGCTGCCAGCAAAAACATGACAGTTTATCAAATAAGTGAAAAACTGCCATTCTTAATGCAGCTGAAGGAAGAAGTCTAGTTAGCCAACCCGGAAGGCCTTCGTTGACGCCAGACGTCTACATCAAGCATACCATCTGAAGAAAGCACTTTCCGTAAACATGACCCCGTCGTGGTATACACTTTGTCAAGTTCCATTTGCTCGCATAAGGATTCCCCAAGGGTGTAGACGATCCAACCTCGTCATTCGGATAACAGGCAAACACCTCTTCATGTGCAAAATATATGTTGATGATATAATTTTGTCCTCACTGATCCCAAAGACGTGACTATTTTTTCTAATGTATAGAGTCTTCTAAATTTCAAATGTCATGAAGGTCAAATAATCTTTTTCTGGTCTTACAAATTCACAAAATCCTAGAGGCCTATTCATAAATCAATCTAAATATGCTAATGAGATTTTAAAGAAATTTGATCTTCATAAAAGTGACCCTGTTGACACTCCCATGGTGGAGCGAACAAAACTGGATGAGGACCTCTCAGGGATCCCTGTTGACCAGACTCAATATCACAGTATGATTGGATCCCTGATGTATCTCACAGCCAGTCGACCTGACCTTGTCTTTGCTATGTGCATGTTGCTAGATATAAATCTAAAGCCCACTAAAAAGCACCTTGAAGCACTTAAACGGGTCTTTCGGTATCTTCAAGGAACCATAATATGGGTCTTTGAAGACGATTAACACCATTACAGAAGTTTTACACACCCTTCACATGGATTTATGTGGACCGCTAAGAGTGCAGAGTATAAATGGGAAGAAATACATTTTGGTAATAGTCGATGACTACTCCAGGTTTACATGGGTGAAGTTTTTGAGATCCAAGGATGAGACTCCCGTTTTTGTAATCAATCTGTTAAAACAACTTCAAGTCGGTCTCAACAAAACTGTCCGGTTCGTGCGGACTGATAATGGCACCGAATTCGTTAATAAAAATTTGACAGATTACTATGAAAGCGTTGGCATTACCCACGAGAAGACCGTTCCGAGAACTCCTCAGCAGAATGGCGTTGTTGAACGAAGGAATCGCACTCTTGTTGAAGCTGCTCGGACAATGCTGATATTCTCCAAGGCTCCCTTGTTTCTTTGGGCAGAAGCTGTGGCTACTGCCTGTTACACCCAAAACCGATCCCTTATACATACTCTTCACAACAAAACCCCATATGAACTAGTGCATGACAAGAAACCGGATCTCTCTTTCCTATGTATATTTGGGGCTCTCTGCTACCCAACAAACGATAATGAAGATCTTGGCAAATTGAAAGCTAAAGCAGACATTGGGTTCTTTGTTGGTTACGCACCAAACAGGAAGGGTTACAGAATCTACAACAAACGGACCTGACAAATCATGGAAACTATTCACGTTACGTTCGATGAGCTGACTAAGCAAACGGCTCCTGTACTCTCCATGTTTTGGAAGTTTAAACTTTTCAAAACATGTCTTTATGGCTTGCAGTTATTTCAGACTGCAACCCGGTTTTCAAAATGAGGAAAGCTCGTCGCCAAAAAGACGGCTGTTCCTAACAACGGGTGATTAAGTTCTCCCGGGCATGGATTACTTTATATCCGTGCACCCTCGATCTAATGTACGCTTCAGTGCATTATTTCTTGATTAAGAAGAGAAGTCTTCTTTTATCCTTATTCTTTTCCGTCTATGATTCTTCAGAAAATTATTTGGATTTCACATGGTGGTTCAATGTTGTTTTTGAAAATCAATCGGACTTGTGTTTTCATAAATTTAACACTCAATCAACGACTACAACTCTTTAAATAGAAAACGGGTCATTGATTGAGGGGGAGAGTGGTTTTCAAATTTATGACATCTAACGGGCATTCTGATAAATAAGTAACTAACGGATTTATAGTTTAAGGGGGAGCTAAACTTGTGTTAACTCAAAAAGGCCAAATGTGTCAGTTATGTACAATATTAGGGGCTTATGTGCTAATTGCTAATTGTTTTCTAGTCTCAAAATACATAGAGGTTCAATTGTGCTAGTTATGCAAACTAATTAAACCCTTAGTTGCTATTTTACCCTAAATGAAAAGAAAGAAGAAAGAGAGGGGCCATAATTGCCAATTGCTGAAAGTTTATCCTAGTATAAAAAGGTGTTCTGCGTTTTGACTTGGTCAAAATTCTCAAATATTCAGTCAAACCTATTGACTTTTTCTCTCAACCCAAAAACGCAACACCTTTTGCGATTTGCCTGATTCGTGATTAATTGTGTGATTTCTCAGTTAGGTAATGCTTGATTATTGTTCATTATCATCTAAACATGCTTTAATCGAAACACCATGTCTTGAAACTCATTAAACCGTGTGTTTTTGTAGACTTTCGTTCCAAACCATCTTCGAAATAGTGGTTAGTGTTTC
This sequence comes from Tanacetum coccineum, assembly GCA_026074375.1. Classification (NCBI taxonomy): domain Eukaryota; kingdom Viridiplantae; phylum Streptophyta; class Magnoliopsida; order Asterales; family Asteraceae; genus Tanacetum; species Tanacetum coccineum. The sequence continues at coordinate 2,081 of BQNB010105918.1, read as the reverse complement.
TTGTTATGTTTGGATTGCTGGGTTAACGTTAGATTGTATATGTGATGCTTCGTAGATGTCATAATTGTTTCCCCATTAGCTAACTTAAGGTCCTTGTGATTTTCGCATATTAGTTGACTTTTTAGTCAAAAACATGCTCGTTTGATGCTTGTAGTAGATGTTTGTTGTTGTTATTGTAGCTAGTATACAATATTGATTGTATATCATGATTGGGTTATGCCTTGGAAGCATTGATTTGTAAGTTGGGATCTGAGAAAATAAATATTCTTGATTGCGTTTTGCCAGTATATTCTTGGATGCGTTTTGCTTAAGTTGCTTGATTGCGTTTTGCGTTAAATGTTCTTGGTTGCGTTTTGTCTAGTACTATTTGATAACTGCGATTTGGTCTCTGTGGTGTGATCATTGAATTTGTCTTCCCTTCCATGAGTTAACCTCCGTTGACTCAAGAGTTG